>CATIWR010598737.1:0-10273 GCA_949677035.1 Omphalea diandra
TTTTTTTGTTTTTATTGTGTGATTTTTTTCTAATTCATAAATATATATATATATATATATATATATATATATATATATATATATATATATATATATATATATATATATATATATATTTGTGGGCCATATTCTACTAATTAGGGGTGAGCGAAAATCGGATTGGACCAAAAAACTTATTGAACAAAGTTGGTTCGGTTCGGTTTGATCTTTTTATAAAATCAGTTTCGTTTCATTTTAATTTTAAAAAAATTTGGTTTTTGGTTAGATTTTTTAGATAAAAATCGAATAAATTGAAATTATTAATAAATCAAATCAATTTGAATTGAACTAGATTTAAAATATATGTACTTTAATCAAATTTTTATAAATTTGGTTTGGTTTATAGACATAAATTTTAGTTTAATTGATTTGGTTAATTCAGTTTTTCTATAAATTTTGGTTTAGTCCGATTTTAAATATATAAAATTTAATTTATTTGATATTGATAAAAATCAAACCGAATTAACCGTTTGCGACCCATTCTATTAATTACTAAATGCTGATTTGAGAAAATTATAGTTTAGGCCAAGGTTTTGAATTATATTTCAATTTTGAAATTATTTTTTTAAAGCTATGAAATTTTAAATTTAAATATCAGTCGGATTATGCTCAACTGAGTATCATTAAACCTTTAAAATCATGAAACTTTTATTTTTAAAAATATAAAATTACAAGTAAAAATCTGGTCAAATTAATTGAAATTTGATAGGATTAACACGATGTTTGAGAAGGAGGTAGAAGGTGAGAAAAGAAAAAAAAAATGATATTTTTCCTTATTTGGTAGCATTGGGGAAAAGGTAGGAAATGGTTTATAAATCGTGAAGTGCTCCTTGGAAGCCGACAAAAATTGATCGCCCAATTTGGAGGAAAACAGTAAAGAAAATTTAAATTGTGAAAGCATTTTCAATTAAAATTATAAATATGCTTATATAGCTTTTTATGTTTTTATACTATAAATTAATCAACAAATAATTCTAATAATTTTTTAATTCAGTCTTATCATACCATAATATATCTCTCATAAAATTTAATACTTAAATATGATATATTTGTATTAAAAAGTAATAAAAATATAGAATTTGAATATCCATACATATGTAAAAAAATATAGTTAAAATTTATAAATTTTTTATTTAAGATATATAATGAATTGAACATAAATGATAATTATAAAGTCTATTAAATATTAAAAAAATGATATATGTCATGTTATTATTATTTATTATTGCTTATGTCTCAAAATATTATACAAATCCAATAATGTATCAAGTTAAAAACTTATTCTCTCTTTTATATAATAGATTAGATTAGAATATTGCTTATATTGATAACTTATGAATTCGTACTAATTAATAAGGTTATAAATTTAAATTTAATAATCCAAGTGTAAATAACTTTTATTAACAAAAAAGATGTGTAATTTCTTTCTAATAAAAGTCATAACATGAAGGATAGAATAATAATTTTAAAATAAAAATGTTTTTCTCTTCATTTCTAAGAAACAAGGGAATAGAACTTTTCTACCAATTCCATATTTTCCAAACAAAATAATAAAAAAAGTTTATCCTTCTATTTTTTTTCTCTCGCTTTTCTTTCTCACCATTTTTTTTTCCACCCTACTATAAGTTGAGCAAATGCAGGTGAACTTAACGCGTTCTTTTCCCAACGATCACTCCATGGTTAAGGATAGTGGACGTATATATAATAAGATGTGCTGATCCAAGGGTATTATAATATTCTAATGTAGACTTCAATGAAATAATTTACAGATTACGACATGGTAATCGTAAAAATGTCCTTTGTGATATACAGTATTTAACATTTAATAGATTATGAAATGTTATCTACAACAAATGTGGTCCGTGATATATATTTGACATTATCGAATGTTTGCTTCCTAGTAAGGCACAAAATTATTATCAAGGGGGAGACAGGACGCAAGGACGGAGTTACATTTCTTCTATCTGACATGAAATATGGACCCACTCATTGTGCCAGAAATTTGTCGAGATGAAAGTGCTGATTCATGGGTTAAATACTATTACCCTGGATTTTGCCATATTATACTATTTAATTCATTATTTTTAAAAATTATACTAAAACATTCCTCTAATTTAATTATGTTAACTATCACATTTTTTTGTTAAATTTTCTGTTAAATTTTTATCAATTGTCCATAAATCCCTTAATGTTATATCAAATTTTCTTTTCCTAACAGAAGATGACAAAAAAATGTAAGCCTCTAAAACAACAAAATCAATTCACAACAATTGATTTTTCCAACAAAAACAACAAAAATAACAATTGATTATTGAATCCTCAGAAAAAACAACAAAAACAAACACAAAATTCTTAGAAAACGTGAATCCTCAAAAATCAATTCATAAAATTGATTCTCAAAATCAAAAACCAAATCAACAATCGATTTGTAGAACGAAATATCAAATTCGAAAGAAATTCAATTCAGAAATCAAAATGATTTTCCAATAATTAAACCCAACAAACCAACCATTGAACAACAATCAAACACAACAAATCCAACAATCAAACCCAACAATCTGAAGGTAAGAACAAACTCAACAATCAGGTCAAATACAAATCAAACAAATGTTTGTCATTCACAAGAATCTTAATCGAACCCATCGAACCCCATATCTTCTCTTGTATTCTCGCCTCTTCTACCAACAAAAAAGAGAAATCTTTGTTGTTGATTGTTACTCTGTAAGACATAGATGGACAGTATCGCTCCATATGCTTTTTAAGAGCATCATTGATTCGTTTTCAATCCATTGGTCTCATCTACGTCTTCAAACCTTGCGATGGTTCCTCAGTGTAAAATTACACTGAGACTCGTTGCAGCAACTGAAGCAAGTCCATATGGTAAGGCACCAAAAGAAGATATTTCAATTGGCTCTTTTACTGTTGGGTTGAACAGAAACAAAAACCAAGCCAAACAAAAAGCAAGTGTCAATCTTGAAGAAAGGTCATCGAACAAGAAAATCAAAACAAGAGATTATGAGACAAAAGGAGAGGAAGCAAATTTCAATTGTTTTTTCTTTAACAAATGGCAGGAAAAGAAAATGAGCAGGTTAAAATTAGGATTTTAGGGGTTTGAAGATGTGGTTTGGAAGAAATCAACCAACTTGAAGAAAATAAATTTTGGTTGGATCTGAATTTGATGAATCGAGTTTTGGGGTATTTTTTATTTTTAGATAAAGTATTTAGTGAATTTTTTATTGTTTCATGATTGAGGAACGAAAAAAACTCACTAAAAGAAATGGAAGTTTGTTTCGGTATAACATAATTCAAATATAAGATATTTTAATATAATTTTTGAAAATGAAGGACTAAATAACATAATAAGGCAACATTCAAGGAGTCGAAGTATATAAATCATGATTCAAACTGTGATAAAATTTGTTCAGTTTTTCTTTTTTTTTTTTTTTTTCCTTGAAGTTAGTTTTAGTTGAAATTTAAACTCAACATTTACAATTTTAATTGAGTTGAATATTGTTCAAGTTATATATTATTCGGCTGCTATTAAATTAAATATTTATTAGTGCTTGTCTACAAAATAAGGTTAAGACAGATGATTCTTTTTGAGCTGACATAGGCAATTTTTTCAAAGAGTGATTAATAGTGATTAAGAATTTCATTTTAAATTGAAACTTTGTGAAATTTATAAACTAATTAGAATTGACTCTGTCGTTAAGTTACATGATTATAGATGAAGGTTATAAATTTAATATCATCTAAAATAGAAAAACATTTAAATTGCTTTTTTTTTTTTTTTTTTGCTATTTATATAAATGTTGAGAATCACCTTTTAAAAAAAATGTTTTTTTGATGATATTGGAAAACAAAGTTTGAAACTCAAATAATGGTAAGCATAGGCGTAACCACATATAAGTGTTGACCATAAGATTGATAAGGTGTTATTTACTATTTGTTTGAATAATGTTTTAAATGTTAATAAAATATTGAGAAATTCCAAACTTATATTTAGGTGTTTTAGTGATTAGAATTGAACTTTTATTGAAGGTTTGAAAAATGGGGAGATTAAAAAAAGAAAAAGACTACGAAAAACCTTATAAATAGCTAAGTTATTTGAAGATTGAACCTCAAAAAAATAGCCAAGAGGAGAAGAGGAGCTACACAAGATTTTTTTTTTTTTAAACAAAAGGCCAAAGTAAGAGATTGAATTTGAAGTAATATGTAAAAGAATTTTAAAAGCGCTAAAAGACTCATACTATATGATTAGAAAAATAAATGTCTAATTCTCATAGAATCAAACAATGTACAAATTTAAGGTATGTAAAAAAGTTATCAATATTTTAGTGAAAGATATTTTTAAAGATTGAAGTTGTTATATAAATGGATTAATTTTGAAATATTCTTCAAAAAAATTTATATAATAATTAGGTGATTTACTACTATATGTAAAAATTTTTTTCTTAAGTCTAATTTCTAAAAAATAAACGAATTGCAGTTTAAAATTTTACGGGGAAAGTTATAACTATTTAAGCAACTTGTCAACTTGAGCAACTTTAGATGCTTAGCTATATGCCATTCGTATGCACAATTCTTTATGTAAGAAAAGGTTAACCCCGTGAAAAAATTTAAGAGAGAGAGCTTGTATTTACCAAAAACCCCTCATTTTTTTTCTTTTTTTCCTGTGTTTTTTCACTGTTTTTAATTAGTCACTTGAGTAAGCTTATGTCACAATTACTGAGTTATTAGGGTTAAACAGAAAATGTATAGGACCTTGTTTAAGCTGAATTAGTGAATTAATGTACATATCAACATCAAAATATTAAATTTTTTAAAAAATTATTTCGCTGAAAATGAATATATTTCCTTCAAACTAAATGAGGGCTAATATTATTATTTTTATTTTTACATCGAAATACATGATCAGATAATATTCTGTTTCCATACGTTTTGTCATTTTATTCAATGGAATTGGAACCTTTCTTCTTTTTTTTCCATATATTTACATATTGACAGTTAGACAGTCTCTTTCAAAAAGGGACTGTGATTTTTACTTTACTTTTTTTTCATCAGGCAGAAGTAGAGCATTCAAATGTTTTTACTAGCTGCTGCATTCTGCATGCATGGTTTACAAATTTTAACATGCGACTGAAAGATCAAAGCGACAAATTTGCAAAGCGAAAGCTGGCCCATATATGCTCCTGCAATTTAATCTTTGTAAAGGAATTGACACTAATCTCATTGTCCCAATAATTAATTGATGCAATGAAGGGCCTTCTGGGTTCTGCTCAATTTTTCCAAACGGTTTCAAACAAACTTATTTCTCTTCAATGTATGTAGAGAAAGAAATTGTTTTCTATATTAAGATCAAGATATATAGAAAGGAAACAAACAGAATTAAACATGCAATCCCACTATATATTATAAGTAATTCTTATCTTAACATGGACTGGTACCATGCATATGCCTGAAACTGCTGTCTTCTCTCGCATCTACCACTCTATTTTTCAAGTCTAATCATGCTCTTTCTACCCGATGCAATGTGACAATCTAGTCTGTCAACTGTTCTTTATTTGGCATTCACATACAATTAAATTTGATTTTGTCTTATAAAATTTGATGCATGCATGTGTGAGTGGTGTTTGCATTTAATTATTCTCATGGGGAGGGAGATAACATGGTGAATCTTTTGTATAAAAAAAAAATAAATTATCACTATATGAAAATAATAGAGTACTACTTTTGTTTCCACTTTGTTGATAATAGAAAAAAAAAAAAAGAAATAGGATTATAGGATGAATTGCTGTTGGAGGACGTGAAATAAATATTTTAAGTCGAAAACGAAGAGTAAAGTTAAGTGATGCATATATGTTGGGAGAACAAAATTAAAATGGCTAAGGTCATTTTGGTGGAGGTTAGCCCAATATTGAAGTCCATTTTCAAGTCCAATTGGAGACAAATTCAAGCTCAATTTGTGTGCTTATAATGCAAACCCAAGTTCATGAAATCTAAGCACGTGAAGTCTATGGATTCAAAAATTTCATAACATGGTATCAGAGTTTACTAGTGTCCTATCAAATTAAGTGATCTTGGAAACCCATGTGGAAATGCCTAAGCATGCAATCCAACAAAAAAGATTGCTAAGAGGTTGACTTTTAAAGATTTTAATAGAGAACCTAGATTCATTGAACCATAGGCTATATGTGTGAAGTTTGAGGACTAAATTGAAAAGAGCCTAATAGAGTCGAATAAATCGAGATCTGAGTCAGTCAGTCGATATTTGAGCAACTGACAATTAAACTTTTGAACCGAGTCCAAACCTAATTGCACTTGAGGAGAAGTGTTAGAAGATATAAAACAAATATCTCACATCGAAAAATAAGAATAAAGTTAAGTGATATATATATATTGGGAGAACAAAACTAAAATGGTATACAAAAATAGTATGGAATTGAAAATCCCAATTCAACTCTCTTCTTAAAAATATTAAAAATAACGTAAACGAATGACTAACATAAAATGCACATAGATTTGGAACAGCAAAGTGTGGTAAATATGATAAAAAGGACCTCATAGCTAAAGGGAAATAAAAAATAACAACCATAAGAAGGTACTCCACTTAAATTATAGAAGAAAGAGAAGATTGCATAATTGTAGAAGAAAAATTAAAAAAATATATATAAAAAGCACATTCAAATCCATTAAAAATAAGTTATAAATAAACTAAAGGTTTAAAGAGGATGCTTAAAATGGGATTTGCAAGTGAAACTCAACTAAAAATTTAATTAGCTTTAATCCCTTTTTCTTCATTCTATAATTTGTTTCATTCAGTTTCTTTTTAAAATTTTATTTACTACCCTATCCAACGTATCTCATCATCAAAATAAGAAAAAAAAAAAACAGAACTAATATAATATGTGCATCAAAGCAGAAATGAAATCCTAATAAATTATTGTCCCAAATTTAAAATCCACATATGCAAGTTTCAATTCCTTTCAAAAACATTAAAAACAAAAAATAAGAATATATCAAAGTAACTAAATTACAAACTGCTACAACATAGTCCAGAAAAATTGAAATAAAGAAACTATATATGATAATACATCAGATTCAACTATGCAAAGTCAGGGTTGAGAAGAACACCAGTTCAAGGTTAGTGATTTACCTAAAGACGATGGCTTAGGTCAATTATTGGCTTCATCAGAACTTCTTAAAAACATAAAATTATGAAAAACAAAAACAAAATAATCAAAAAATGAAAAAAATACCCAAAAAAAGTTCAACACCGTCTTTTTCATAAACAAAATAATCAAAAAATGAAAAAAAAAAAAAACCCAAAAAAAAGTTCAGCATCATCAACAGATAGTGTTTCCACCATCTGACATAAATATAAGTAAACCTCCATTACAACATTTCGTATCAACAGCTATGAAAAAGTCATGTCTAAATATAAAAATTATTCTAACTAAATATTATAGCCATAAAAATATTTTCCATAGCTTGCCATAGCAAGAAATGGCGTTGTTAAATATAGGCAAGCTATGGAAAATATTTTTATGGATAAAATATTTAGCCATGACTTATATGACTAAAATGAAGATTATTTGCCACGGTCATAATAAATTGCTCACAAAAATTTACAGTTTCATGATCTAAATTTTGCAATTTCAAAAGAAGATTAAATAGTAGCCAAAAAAGATTAACATTCCACATCTAATTAACAAAAAATCTGTAACTCTTTTAGCAACAGGATAACATTTCATTGTTAATCTGCACCGAAATTTATTTTATTTGTAATTGTTATATTTTTCAACCACTTTTTATGGTTATTTACCCCCTCATTGAAATTAGAATGCTCAGAATAATGCTTGCAGAAAATTACATTATGTTGACGTCTATTTAATACTTCTTAAAAATTTATGTTGTCCATCCTTATCTCAGTACTTGTAGACTATTATTAAAAAGATTTGTATAGCTCCTGCAATTGTTGCAGTATAATCGCGGCTAAAATAGTATTTTGCTGTCTTTTTTTTTTTTTAGATACAAAATCCGTTTAATAATATAAGAAAATAGTCATAAACAATATGAAGAAATTCTGTATCCAAAAAAAATATCCAAATATTATTAAGTATGGTTATTGTTACCATCAATTGTGTTTGGGTCTCTGAAAAATTTTAAATAGAGAAAGTGAACAAAAAAATACAAAATTAAATTTAAAAAGATATGAAAAGTGAATATCAAAATGAATAAATTACTTCTAAATTTGATAGTTTTTATTAAAATTACTTTAAAAAATTCATAATATCCTTAGTGCTATTTAGAATTCATCATCCCTATTATTCTATCAATCTTAATTTTTTTAATTTTAAAATAATAAAAAAATTTTAACAAATTAACTATGACCATAATTAACACACGCTAAGATCAATTAATCAAGCAACTAGAAATGCAAAAAGTCAAGGTATATTTAAGGTATAAGTGAGCAAAGGAAGACACAAATTTTTTTAGATATAAATGCATATATGCGAATGAAGGTAAGAATATTTTTGTTACTATAAAACTATTTTATTATATTTTTATTAGTTAATTTTCATTATAATTTTAATGTGTGTTTAATTGTGATTATAGTTAATTTATATAAATTTTTAAATTTTTTCAAATCTAAAAAATTAAGAAGTTTGGTGGGATGATAAAAATAGCAAAATTTAAAAATTTAATGTAATACTGAGAGTATTATAAACTTTAAATAATTTTGGCGAAAAATATCAAACTGAAGAGATCAAATGATATAACAGAAAATAAAATATTATTTCATATAATATTTAAAAGTGAAGAAAAACTTAATTAAATATGGATTACAAGTGTTATAAAAATAAACGTTATGATTTGTAATAAAAAGTTAACAAAATGATCTACTAGTATCATGGCACAAAAATAAGTGATTAACTTATATGATATTATAGTGTGAAGCCACTAAGGTTCTATTTATTTCATAGAAAATAATTTCTTGTAAGAAATATTTTTTAAACAAAATATTTTGAGCAATAGATTTTTAGTATTTGAGATATATTATAAAAATATTAATTTTCCTTTGATTTATAAGATTATAACAAAATTCAAGTCATATTTATACTATTTATTATTTATAAGATTATAAGAATTTTCTCTTTTGAGCCCTTTGTTCGAATTTTTACTTCTCTAACTAGAGTAATTGTATTGCATTGTATTGTTTTGTTAGGTGTTGCTTTTGATTGCGTACACCTGTGAATTAATTAGATTGATTGCATGGCTTATTAGTGCCTGTTAAGGATGATGGTCTGCAAGTTAAACTATAACCTTTTTAAGCGGCCTGGCTGATTTAATTTTAATTGATGATATTTTTATTTTAGAGTTTTTCTATTTTATTTTACTGTGGATGTCAATATTTATTAATCGCTATGAGTTGACTTTCCGCTATCATTATTTGCTTGTGTACTTTGCTCCTCTTCCAGGCTTGATACGTCTCTTTTATAGTACTTATGGTTTCTTTTGCCACGCATTGATCAGTTATAACATTTAAAACTACTCTTTATATTTGTTGCTTCTAATCATGCCAATTTTTGGATATTCGTAGCTTTATTATTATTATGTATGGTCTTTTTAAGATGTATAATTTTTTGTTGATTATGGTGGCTCATTTTGATATCTCATATCGGGAAAATAACAACGGAAAAAAAGTTTTTTTTGTTATAAATAGAGTCATATCCTACATCGGTTGTTTCCAAAAGGAATAGTGTTTTGTTTTATTATAAATAGAGTCTTAATTCCTTTAGTTTGATCATCTCAAAATTGTCTACTCATCTCTTAGGCAATTTTCAATATTTCTCCCTCTTTTATAATATTTCATTTTGTAATCTTTTTCTTAGTGAAATATAATTTTAGTAGTGTCCGACGACGTAAGCATAATTAGCCGAACTTCGTTAAATTTTGGTGTTCTTATTTTGTCTTTATTTTTCAATAGCTATTTTGTAGGGTATAGTTGTAGTGATATATTGTACTGTTAAATTACTATTAGGGTGATTCTGTTTAAGGAGGTTGAGTTTTAAGTGAGACCGTTTGTGACCCCTCTAATCTTTCCTGGGAATCAACTATAGTGTAATTTTTCAATACAATATTTCACTCCCTATTCACCTATAAATTGATTAGGTGAATTTGGTGGGTGGAATATTACCCTTATTCCATAACAATTGGTATCAGAGCCAAA
>CATIWR010598740.1:0-17542 GCA_949677035.1 Omphalea diandra
TTTGAACATCTAAATTTATTTTTTTTTTCTTTTCTCAAATATTAGCTTAAGAGTGTGTAAAATTGAATGTATATACTATAACAGGAGACGATAATGCATTAAAAATATTTTTTAATAACATAAAATAATAAAAATTTGGAAATGATAAACCTATTCGTGTCTTTCCCTGGCTCACACTTTTTTTTTTTTAACCCACTTATATTTAGGATGGGCAGTGGTGTTGGATTTTCACTAAAATCAAGTAAATCGAATTTATATTTATAAAAATAAAATAGAATTAAAGTAAATTTCGTTCAATTTACTAACCTCCAATTCAAGTAAGATTGGAACTTTTTTTAAAAAAATTCAATTTGAATTCTTTTTTGTTTAAAAGTAAAATACACAATCAAATTTCATTAAAAGACTAAAATTATTAATATTTTTATTCTTAAATTAACTTGTAAGTTAAAAATATTTTAACTTAAACTAACTAATTATAAGCCTGGGCGATGTGAAATTTTTTTAAAATTTTTAATGTATAAATTTTAAGTAAGAAATGCAAACTATAAATTTTTTCTTAAATTGTCTAACTATTTAATTATAAATTAGATATTAATAAAAAATAAATTATAATGAAAACATAAAATAAAAATACGTAAATGATAATAGATACATTAAAGTTGTGGTCATTCTATAGTACCATTATGGTACTATACAATTTAACCATTTATTAGTATAATTAGCTATCTGATTAATAATTCACTCTTATCTATAAGAATATTTACTATACTTTACCTTTATCATTTGTAATAAAATGTATTGAAATTTTTCTTATCTTTTGATGTCTTAATTTATTAGTAACTATATTTAATAATCAATAAATTAATAAAAAATTTCGGACACTTATTATTAGTAGATTCATTTGTTAAAAAAAAATTAAATTTACTTCTTGAATTCTACAAATTATTTAATTGAATCAAATCAAAATAAATATTTTTATTGACTAAATTTAATCTATATTTATAAAAAATAACTTATTAAAAATTGAATAATAAACTATTCAAAATAATTATATTATTTAAAATTAATCTCATTCTAAATAAAATACTTTATTTTTATCAAAATTTTATGAACATCTAAATATTTTTAGAATCATATAACATACTATGGATAACAAAGTTTTAATTTTCTATTAAATTGTTCAACCTAACTATTTATTTATATTCGTTAGAGTATAGGTATATTATTTTTTATATAATCAAGTATTATATTAATAACTCTATTAACTAAAAATTATTAATATTTCACATTTATCAACTACTATATATAATAACTTTATGATATTGAAATTTCAATTCACAAATAAATTTTTTACTGAATTTCATTGTAAATTATATAATTAAACAAATTTTAGAATTTTTACCATATATGACATATAGAATTAATATAAAAATAATTTGTATTACACAAAAATCTTATATGTATATTTCTACATCTATCTTATTATATTTAGTTATCTATAAATATTATAATTAATGTATTTCTAATATATAAAATTCTCTTGTATATATATAATATGTTATTTAGTTAGATATAATTATGAATTATAGCAAGTTTAAGATGATAATTTCATTATATTTAATATAAATTATGTCAACTTATTCTTAATTTATTGATTTTAAAATTATAATAAATTAATATGACAATTTACTCTATCTTATATGAATTGCAATGATTTATCTTTTTTTGTTATAATAAATTATATTTTGATTATGTTATGTATAAGTTATATTGATTTATTTTCAATATCAATCACCAAAATTATAATAGATTAATAAGATTCCACTAACAACTAAAATATATAAATTTATTACTAACTTATTTATTAAAATAAATTATAATATATTAAGATGAAAATTTTATTTTTAGAGTGTTGATGTAATTTTATTTTTAGATTTTCACATTTAATATATTTAAATTCAAATGAATAGATTCTATACTTGAGGAGAAGATTGGAAATTTTATTTTTTAAGACTATAGAGTTTAGATTTTAAAATTTTGTCTCTATTTTGTATTAAAAGTATTATCATAATTAAGATAGTTGTAGACATAGCTTAAATAATATTACAATTTTTATTTGTCCAAAATATGCTCATTTTATATTTTATTTATTTTTAATAAATTCTTAAATTTTTTAAATTTTAAATAGATTCATAAATAATAATAACTTTTATATTCTCTTAATGATTTAATATTGATATAAAACTTAAAAAATGACTCTGAATGATAAAATATTTTATATTTGAAACTTCATACTACTGAAAAATAATTTAAGTATTGATAAATTTATATCAGTTTATTTTTTAATTAAAATTATATTAACAATAAGCTAAAATTAAAATTACAAGTTTTAATTAAAATAAAAAAATTATTGATTTACTTATAAAAAAGTTTAAAAAATTTAAATTTTTGTCACTGCATATATAACATACGTAGAGTGACTTAGTTAAGTAAAAAAGATTATTTCTATATTATAAAAAATAAAATAAAATTATTTATATTGTGAATATAAATAATTAGATTAATTTATAGTTCAAAAATTAGATGTTAGTAAAAAATTGATAAAAAATAAAAAATATAAAAATTTTATTTAGAATGAGATTAGTTTTAAACAATATAATTATTTTTATTATATTTTATTTTTCAATTTTGATAAATTATTTTTCTAAAAATAGATTGAATTTAGTCAAAATAAATATTTACTTTGATTTTATTCAGATTAAATTTATGAAAATTTGATCTTTTTTAAAAAATAAATCTAGTGGCAATATCAAATACTATAAGAAATATTATCTTTTTATTTTGTTAATTTTATTAATTACTACATATAATAATTAGCAAGTTAAGACATTAAATTAATTACTAAATATAATAATTAGCAAGTTAAGACATTAAAGATAAAGAAAACTTAAATGTATTTAGTTCTAAATGATAATGATAAAATGTAATAAATATTTATGCAGTAGATAAGTACTAATTATGGATAAAAAATAACTAATTATAATAGTAAATAATCAATGTTAAAATCACAAATCTAATGACTATAACTTTAAAATGGTATGGTATCATAATGGTACCTTAAAATGACCCTAAAATTATATTATAAATTAAAATATAATTCACAATTTGACTTATAAAATTTTTTTAAAGATATATATGAGTTGGTATGTATTTACTCATATAATATTTATTTATGGTTGAAAATTTTATGTAAACTTTTTTTGAGAAAAAAATTTTGTATTTATAATTAAATAAATATATAGTGCTTCACAAATCATTAAATAGTTTTTATCTAAGTTTCTCTCTTTTTTTTATATATTTTAATAAAAATTTTACATAAAGTTTTTTACAATGAGTTAATCTCTTTATATAAAATAAAATTTTTATCAATTTAATAAAACTATTAAAATTAGAAAATTACTCCAAATATATAGCTATAATATTATGATGAAATTGATTTCTTATAAAAAAAAGTCATCGATATTCACAATTAGAAAAAATAAAAGATTGCCTAAGGATTGCTTAATCATATTTTCTGGTTTTCAATTGAAGATCAGAAACCCTAACAATTGGGCATGGGCCTGTCAGCCGAAATTGAGCTATGACATTCGGTTTTCTATTCCCAAATAGGCCCATGGCTTATGTCTCACATCTATCGTACCTTACCTCAAATAACCACGTGTCAAGAGAATTCAACAAAAATTTCAATATGCAGGGGAGATTATTCCATTCAATTCAATTGGTTATAAAACCATGTTAGTCATATAAGAAAGTTATATTTATTTTCTGACAAAAATATAGAATACACTATATTGTTAGACAATCTATAAATTTCTACTTAAAAATATTTACCAGTTCAAATATACAATTTATATTAGTGGATTATGTAATATATCAGACTTATTATATAATAGTACACTATATAATGAAATTGAATCTCAACGATTTATGTGGTACAATAGATGCATTATATTTTTAACTAATTTACTTAAAATTATGAGGAGGTGTGTGTGTATATATATATATATATATATGACCTAGAAATGAGAATTATATAATTTAGCATGTAATAAATTATATAATTTTCTATATATAATATATTATTCAATTAAAGGACTACAAAAATATAAGTAAATATTTACATAATTATATAAAGAAAAATATACAAATATTATGTAAAAATAAGATAAAAATCTACAAAAGGAAATTTATTAAAAATAAAAAAATTAATAATTTTTTATAATACAATCGATTCTTATCACTTATTAATGAAAGATATTATTCAATACTATATAAATTTGCATTATTTATTCATATTCAAATAATGAAAAATATTTATTATTTTAATTAATTCTAATTAAATTATAGATTCCACTGGTCGCTCACTCAATGCATATATCATCTAACTCAAGAGAAATATGTGCGCAGGCAGTTGGGCACACTAATCTATCGTATTCGTATGGGCTTTTCACGGGTCACCTCACGGCCCATGACCCGTCCACTAGTTTGTCAATCAATGTTATTTGTATGGAAACCCTAGAGTGATGCTCTCAAGGCTTAATGCTCTAGATTGAGGCATTCAAATCAAAAGATCTCGGATTGGATTCCTGTTTTGCAAATTAAATTTTAATTTACTTTGCTCTTGCAAATGTGCCGTCAATGAGGCTATATATATTTATCAACAATTACAAAAGGGTAGAGAATTCGAGTCTTTTTATCAATAATTAATAGGAGTAGAGGAATCGAGTCCATAATCTAAAGGTCTCAAAAACAGAATATTATCATTAAACTAAACTTAAGCTTGTGCCAATGACGCTATATCATTAGAATAAAGAAATTAAGCGATTATAATAACCTTAATGACTTCAAATTTATTTTATTTACTTTTATACCGAGAATAAGTGAATAAAAACAATATAAATAGTATAAATTACATACAAATTATTATTATTATTATTTTTATAATTCTTATCAAATTGATGAAAAAAAAATTTCTCATATGAGAATTAAGAACATAATTTTCTTACACTTTAATGTGTAAAAGAATTCAATCTATAAAAAAAGAAAAAACTTATAGAAACCAACATGAAGAAAAATAAAAACAAAAATGGATGACTTTAAACTAATATTAATAGAATTATTATCTAAATAACTAAAAATTATATTAATGTATCATCATAACACAGTACAGCATTGTAATACAACATTTATAAGCAATAAGCAAAGCTAAATCTGAATGGTACATGGGCTTTCATTTTCCTGTGTATGTTGTGAGTTGGAGACAAGACAAAACCCATCTTCTTATTAACTCTTAAGCTTACAGATATTGATTAAGTAGACAAATTGGGAAACTCTGTTTTTAATTTCCATCACTAATTTGCATGTCAATGGTTTAGACTTTGACCACACAAATTCTTGTTCAACATTCAAGGGCTATTGCTTCTTTCTTTCTTGAGTTTTTGCTTTTTCCATGGCCAGTTCAATGGCAGTCTTTCTCATGCAAGTACAATATAGGGTATGAACAATTGGACGTTACCCTTCTTCCATCTTTCTCTAAATGCATCTCAAACAATCTACAGTCTACTGCCCAAAATTTGCATTGATGTGCAATTCACATGCATGTAGGTCCACTTGATGTACACCCCAGGTCTCACATCATATTATATCTCTCAATCCAACGGCCCACAATCAAATACAGCAGATGATGAAATGGGTTCACTGCTTCTGCTAGCATTAATCTTGATGATGGACATTCATTGGTCCTTGATTTGGTTTTGCTCTAAGCTTATTCTAAAATCAATATAATGAGATTGATTTGACCATCATCCTAACCCACAAAGTGATTTGCTTTCCACCTAGACATGATATGGGACGCATTGTGTGGGCCGACAAAGAGATCCAGTGGCGTGCTGTGGAAACTCTGTGCCGTGTGCCCTATTGTGGGTCCCTGTCGTTGGATTACATTACCTTGTCTAACTGCAGGGAAACATATGCTCGGTGGTGAAGGAACATCTACTTTTAAGTTTTAACTAATAGCTCTCTGAAATTAGGATGATTTCCAACCAGCAAATCCTTTTTTTTTTTTTTAATACTTCTTTCCCACACAAAAATATTTAAAGATTTGCTTTCTGGCTTTATGCTTTCCCTGTTGCCAAATATATATATATATGGCAACAGGGAGAGCATAAAGCCAGAAAACAAATCTTTAAATATTTTTGTGTGGGATAGAAGTGTGTGTGTGTATATATATATATATATATATATATATATATATATATTGAAATTGTCAAAATTCAAACATTAAACGGTTAACACACTTTACAATATTATAAGATTAAACTACCAAATTATTATTATTTCAATGATTATATAATTACTATTTTTTTCTTTTTCTTCCAAAACTCAAATTTTAATGTTACTATACAGAGGAATTAGTTATTTGAATATAATAATCTAATATGAAATATATATTTTAAAATTTTTAAAATTTAATATTAATTGGTGCATAAGAGGTGTTTGGTTCATAAATTCTGATTAGAGAGTAACTTAATAATACTGAATTCTAATATTTGATTTATAAAAAAGTTATATTCTCATGACCATTGAAATTTATAAAAATAAATAAAAAAAAATATATATATATATATATATATATATATATATATATATATATATATATATATATATATATATACACAGAGTGGATGATTCGAAGCTGACCACAATAAAAGAAGTATCCACACCGTCGTTCTCTAGTTCCTCCAAAATACTCCTGCCTTGACTGTCATTAGCAATCTATTCAAATTTTGCAATACCAAACTAGTAAGAAATTTATTTAATCCATCAATTAAAGTCATTAACTATTGTAATTTTAAAATTGTTTTTAGAAAAAGAAGAAGAAGAAGAAGAACCTTAGTAATAACTCTTGGATTTAATCCCAAACGAGCAGCGCAGGTCATGGCATTGCCAGCATTTCCACCGCCTTGAACCTGAAAAAGCAGTCGCAGCATAGCATTTTATTAATAACCAGAAAATGACACCGTGCAGGCCAAAAAACAAGAAGAAGAAGAAGAAGAAGAAAAGGACCTTCAAGCTAGTGCTTCTGATCTTGTCATCGGGTTTAGGATAAGAAGCCACCGCCGCCAAGAAATCCATCGATATTCCTCCGCATCCTAGCTGTAACACAAATTTAGTAAAATACAAGTAGTAAACAACAAATAAAGAATGAATTCCAAAAGCGAAGTGCGATACTCACGACGGTACGCCTTTCCGGTGGAGGAGGAAGCAGCAAATCCGACGACATTCTGAACCTGAAATTTCTGTGGCATAATAATAATAAAAATAATCAGAAAACGAGACTTATATATAATATATTATATAACAGGTGAGGATAAGAAAAGAAGAGTATACGTTAGAAGGAAAGAGACAGAGACTTGATGGTCGACCTGGCACTCGAGGAAGAAGTGGACCGTCGACGGAGAACAGAGAAAGAGTGGAAAGATGCGCAAGCATTGACGGTGTGTGAGAATAGCATTAGCATTTCTCTTATATTTTACTGGCGCAGCTGTCGACGCGAGAATAGAATTGGATAGGGAGGAAGCTGGGCCTTGTCGGCTATGGCTATTGAAATTAGAAAGGCCGTTGTGGTTATGTCGGATGATGGGATGAATCATATAATGATTTATGTGTATGATTTATGAATTATTTATAATAATTATTTTATTATTATTAAATAAAATTTTAAAATAATAATAAATTATTATTTAAATTTTTGAAAATTTGATAATTATGATATTGCACGTTACACTATTATTTTATTGTTCAAGTATTTCCAACTAATGTTTGTAAAATGCTTTGTGCGTGTGTTTGAGTGGATAATTAAATAATCAATTATATATATTATTATTATTTTATGATTTTATTTAATAATATAATAATATATAACTTTTTAATGGATTTAATATATGAAAATATGCATTTTTGTTTTAAATTTATAAAAGTTTTTCTAAATACTTTGACTCGTAGAGTTCATTTCCGGGTGCAGGAAAACTGAAAGTAAACTGGTCAATTCACACAAGAAAACAGCGAAATTCATAGTTTTGTTTTGGCCATCCAAAATTTTATGGAGAACAAAAAAAGGATTAAATTTCAGTATTTTCAATTGATTAAATTAAAAATTATTGACTGATTTTAATTAATTTTAAACTGATTTTCAAAATTATTTTTAATGTTTAAATATTATAAATATATTTTTAATAATATTTTTACTTTTCTTTGTTTTTGAATCAATTAAGATCAATTTATTGACAACCTGATTTTACAGACACTCAACACATCCAATGTAAAAACCGAACAGGCAAAAAACATCAACATGATCGGCATTGCTCAAGAACCAACAAATTAATGAATTACAGGCTGGGTAGTAAAAGAAATAGCAGACTAGTTTGGTCTCAATTTTTTTAAAAAATTTTTTAATTTTAAGAAAAGAAACTTAGAAGCAGGATCTACAAGTAGCATTGAGTTACCAATTAGAATTGATTTCCAGATTAATAAATCGAGACTAAAGTCACCGCGTGTTTAGTACAACAGATCATAAGAAACTATTAAACAGATGTAAATACAAGGAGTGTTCAGCTTACATCTCCATCTTTGTGTAGTAATGAATCAAGATTTTTTCAAAATCAGACGCAAGGGTCTCTCCAAACATGTAGTTTAGACCACAAAAATTCCCAAACGCCTAAACTACATCAATCAAGACCGCTTAGAAAAAAACGGTCCTTTGGAACTGTACACTTGGAAACCACATCCAAAACGAACCTTATGCCCAATATCCATCGTTCCAAGTTCGCCTTGAAAGTAGCCCCCCATGTTCACTCATGCTCCCTCGTAATCTATAAAATGCAGGCTTACTTCGCACCGTTCTCAAGGGGCCTGATCTGTTCCCTTGCCTCATGGCTAAAGACAACCGATCCCCAATCAAACTTGAAGCTGAAAACGGTCTGTTTTGCATCTCTTCAAGTGGATCGGAACTATACTCCATTGTAATGAAAGAAGAGGCCTGCCTGTAAGTCAAACGAGGGGAGATCCCACCAGCATTCCACCAGCTACTATCTGAAGGAGCAAGATCACCCTTAATGTCAGAATCCAGAGCAGAAGATTCCTTTTGACTACAGTAGTCTCCACAAGTCTCATCCATGTCATTGTATATTAGCTTTAGAGCCTGAACTACTTCACCCATAAAAGGTCTGTTGGTCACCTCTGGGTGAACACACATTGAAGCAATGGCTGCCACCTTAGCCATGTTATCAAAGTCATATGTTCCTTCCAATGAAGGATCCACCAATTCTTCCAATCCTTCTCTGCTGGTTAGCAATGGACGTGCCCAAGTTACTAAATTTTCCTGGCCAGAAGGTTGGGACATGTCTACAGGTTTTCTTCCAGACAGAAGTTCAAGCAACACTACCCCGTAACTATACACATCACTCTTGACGAGTAGATGCCCTGTCATTGCATATTCAGGTGCAACATAACTGCAAAATGAAAATTTTATATTATATTATACACACACAAAATTAAAGCATGTTATTATTTCATACGCATGTTTCTATAATTTCCAAGAAGCAGTTGTTGTAAGGCCGTATGAAAATATTTACAGATAACTAAAAATTCAAAGGGTGGTAATAACATTCTTAGGAAAACTCAGAAACAATATGAAGAATTATAAATATGGACAGCTTGAATACATATTTGGTGATAAAACCGGTACTCTCAACAAAGAAATATGACATAATAAGGACTAATACACTTACCCAAAAGTCCCCATGACCCTGGTAGAAATATGCTGACTTCCTTCAGTCGCTTCCCTTGCCAGGCCAAAATCAGAGACCTTGGGAGTGAAGTCATCTTCTAGTAAAACATTACTAGCCTTAAAATCTCGATGAATTACCCGAGGATTAGAATCTTCATGAAGATAGGCCAATCCTCTAGCAGCTCCAAGGGCAATCTTCAACCGAGCATCCCAGTCAAGAGGTCCATTTCCTTTGTCACAGCCTGGAACAACGACAAAGGGGTATTGCAAGATTTAAGTCTCACTATGGTCGGTTCTATCAAAAATATAATCACCAACAGTGATTCCAGTTAATATTTACCGATACAGCAGCACATTTACCAAATTAATTCAAAAAATGAACATGAAGCAATCAGCCAACTGATATGTTAAAGTTGCTAAGGAAACATACATACCATGCAAGTGGGATTCAACACTGCCATTGTGAACAAGTTCATAGACCAAGCACCGAGTGTGCCCTTCTATGCAAATACCAATCAATTTCACAAGATTGCGGTGATGCAATCGACTCAACATCTCTATTTCTGCAATAAATTCACGGTCTCCATTCTGATTGTCTCGTGTAAGCAGTTTGACAGCTACCTCAGTTCCATCTTCCATAGTCCCTCTATAAACACGTCCAAATCCGCCTTCACCCAAAATCCTTTTTGAACTGAACTTTTCTGTTGCTTTCTCAAGCTCAGCATATGGAAATGCTTTAACAGAAAGCATACAAGTAGCCATGGAGGACATGAGGGACATTGATGTGGAGCTTGGAATGCTACTCGACAAGAAAGACCCAATGCCTGCATCACATGTAAAGATCCAGAATTTAACAAATATGGCAGAATATTTGTTTTGATTGATTGATAGCACTTATTTAGAGAACGCATCATTTGACCAGCATACAATTATTTGTTTTGATTGATTGATTGATTGATAGCACTTATTTAGAGAATGCATCATTTGACCAGCATACAACCCCAGACACAAAATACTACAAAGCTCAACTGCTAAGCTGTTTCATCCCAAAAGGAACCACACGAAATAAATATTATGGTACCACACATTTTTGTAAGCTTTCCAATTGTTTTCTTCATTAGAGGCTACAAAGTAAGGTATCAGACAGAAATTAAGGAACAGAAGCAATTCAACTTTATCAGAAATTAATCATGTTTCAACACGACTGGCATGATAGCTGTTGAGGCGATCATCCAACACTACCTCACCTCATTCATGAAATGATGACAAAAGAAACATGAAGGTGTGACACCTGCCCAAAACAACACGTACATGTATAAGACTTAAAAAAATAACGGACATACCGGATCTTTTGTTTATGGATGATGTAAATGAAGGACCAACAGCACTTGATGGCCCTCCAAACTTTCTCCATCTTATGAAAATGAAGACTGCCCCAATGAAAACCAATAACACTACGAATGCTGACAAAGCAATAATGGCAATAGTTCTAAGATTCATCTTCTGGTTCTTGCTCACAAAATTAGCAGTAATGGGGAGATTTCCAGCACTTCCACTTGGACTGCTTCCCATGTAATCTGGGTATGGTGGTGAAGAAGGAATCCCTGGAGCACAGTCTCAAATCAAATCAACGCACGGTAATATAATTGTAAAGCTGTACAGGCACAGACAGTAAATGAGGTTATTACCTGGATAACTAATGGATATCACTTCATAATCACCAAAAAGAGCCTTATTTAGAGGCACCTTCTTATGCCAAAATCTGTCATATGTCAGTATTGCAGTTGTATTATCAAATTTCTCTCCCAGTGGAACCAAGTTAATATCCACTACAGTTTTTCCCTGATTTTGATTGTCAGCACTGGCACCCATTATTTTCACTTGACTTTGCTCCAAATATGTGCCAGCTGCTACCTCAATTTCTAGCTGATTCATTACAGGAAAAATAGCATAAGGAGCTACATCTAAAAGAAGTCTGACTTTCATAGGAAAAACACAGCCACAAGGTGAAGCAAAGGGAGTAGCTGTAAGTGGATCAATGCACACTTGATCACAACCTGCCAAAGATTCTTGAGTAAGAATCATAAAATCAAAAGTATCTGACAGAGATAGAACTAGGATTGACATCGAAACATTACTTTTCTCTTCCGAAGGAGATGGAGCAACCCCAAGAGGTTTCACGCGATGATGATGATGACGATGATGACCATGACGTCTTTGAAAGGGAGCACCACTAGGACCGGAAGCAAATGCTAAAATAGAAAAGAGAACATAAGCAAACACCAGCCACAATATTATGGCAGGATGCAGAACTGTGATTATGAGTAATACCTTGATGAGATGGAGAAATTGCAGGGACAATAGAAGGCTTAACCTTGTGCCTTTGAGGTGGCCGTGATTGAGCAAAGGGTACACTCATTGGGACCAGGGTTGCTGTAAGCAATAGAGCAACCTCATGTGTTATCCATTGGCAACAAGCATTATTATAAGCTAGATAAAATAAGACAAGAAATGTTAAAAAGTCGTCTTAATGCTTCCTAGTCACAAATGATGCATTTTGTCAAAGAAACAAACATCATTGATATAAAACAGCAGGCTGAATCACAATAGAGGAAGGGATTAGCACAAAAAAAAAAAAAAAAAAAAAAACTAGGTAAGGAGATTTCAGACATTCAGCTCATCCCCCATTAAGAAGTAACATCTGTTTATTGTCTTATAACATCAAACAATCTCATCCAATTGTAGATAATTAAAACTTCCTCTCTTCAAGAAATATGATGGAAGACACTCTTGATAAAGTCAAATTTAGTGGATCACGGAAACATAAATGGCTAGTCAACAAAATCTCTAACCTTTCTCATTTTCCATGTTTGATTAATCAAGAAGATGCCTCAGCCAAATAATTTGTTCAACCTTTCCTTATACCACATTTTCATTCCCTTCTCAAAAGTACCAATCAGATGAGATATCCCATTTACTGACTAACCTGAGAATCAATCCAGTACCACTAGGAGCTCGCTACTGCACCTCCCAAATTTAGTTTTAGGCTTTATCCACTCAATAGGTAGGTAGGCATCTCAAGCAGAGTTTTTAGCCTAGTCAACCATATGGCCAGCCGTAAAAATGCATTAGATGCACTTCTTAACATGAAAGTTCCCACTTTATAAAGTATCCTAAACTCTCCCTTTTAAATTGTTGTAGAGAGGACAATTTGCAATGATCAGGAAACACTAAACATTGAATATAAAAGGGAGAAATAAATGGAGACATTTATCTTTGTCAAAGCTTGCAGTTGCTATATGCCAAAGTTCCATGAATTGTGACCATAAGCAAACTTTGGTGGCATTTCCTAACCAGCATTGCTAAACTGCCCCCTGAAATGGTTGTGGCACAACTATATTCATTGAATAACTTTATAGTACATGATATTTTAGAAGCCACTTATGAAATGGGCTTTACATTAACAGCATCTCCTAGCCTAAGCTCTTTAAACCAAAGTTAAACCATGGAATCATCAGCAAAACAAAAATAAAGTATCAGAGAGAGTATCTTCCTTTCATCTATATCAATCCACACCAAGCTTACCATGTTGCACCAAAATTTCCTTTGTGGATATTTGAAAATAAGGCTGAAGAGAAGGAGACAAGTGTATATGCAGTAATGGTTGCCCTGAAAAATGTGAAGAACTAAAATGAGCTTTTCTCAATAAAGCAAATTTTCAAGCATCCTGGAATTAACAATTCACAGAATTCCCCAAGAAACTTTGGCTACATGGAACCAATAACAACAACGAACAGTTTCCAGTTAATATAAATCAGTAGACACATTTACCAACATAAAATGTACAAAGACTAAAATGTACAAAGACGACCCTATATAGTCTAATGTACTAAGATGACCCTACATAGTCTATTCATAAACTCAACTCATCAACTTGTTATAGTCCATTCATAAGCTCAACTCATCAACTTGTTATAATCTATTCATAAGCTCAACTCATCAACTTGTTAGTTTCCTGTTTCCTTCAGTTTGGTGGCAATGACCAGTACCGGCATCATTTCATTTGTTTGATTTAACTCCCATTTCCACAAGTATCGAGTTGAAACCCATCCTTTATTATTGACCGAAAAAAATCAGCAAAAAAATATTTAAAATCTGAAGATGCAGAGACATGAATGTAAACTTAACAGATTACCATTTTTTTGACATAACACATAATCAAACATGATCCCTGCAGAGATTGCTAAAGAAAATTCTCTACAACTAATAAAACAAGCATTCAATGGAAAAAAAAAAAAACAAGTAATTTTCACTTGCATTCCTAGAAATTGAAAATAGTCGAATGATAAAAGCAGAGTTGCCCAGCTAACTATTTGTCGAATCACTCCTTGCTCAGCTTAGCATACTAAAAAATTTAACCTCTTAAAACCTTCAAAAATCACACGAAGATTTAAAGTCATCAAAATGCATATTAGAATAGCGGAAATGAAAATGAGTAATACCTAAACAAGTAAAAACAAACGTAAGCAAGGAAAAAAGCAACAGCTGCATCTTCTTATCTCAAGCCGCGAAACCAGAATAAAAAACCACCGTCATCATCAGCCTGAACTTGATCAGAGATTCACCAGCAGTCCTAGGGTTCCAGCGCCGCGGCCGACGAACAACAACCTCTCCATAGCATTGGTGTAGTGCAGTCACCTTGACATAGTAAACGCAGCAAAAAGTAGAGAACAGAAAATTGGAAAACCCTAGGAGAGAGAAGAAAAAAAAGAAAATGCGCGTGTGTAGGGTTGCAGCAGATCCATAAAATGCGCCTCAATGATCTCTCTCAAAATGGCACATATTTATACACACACTTTTCCTCTCTCTTTCTCTCTCCATCTGTATAGGTTACAATAAACAGTGTATCAGAAGCAGAAACAGAGAATTGAGGTCGGAGAGAGAGAGAGAAAGAGACAGATGAAGGTGAAGGAAGCTGGAGTAGAGAGAGAAAAAGAGGAAAGAAAGGAACGGAGTAATGTGGGGTGGGCGACATTTATTGCTGCTTGCTTGCTAGTGTGGGGTGGCAGAGCGTTGCTGAGTGGCAAATACCAAAGAATGATAATGATCATGGTTGTTGTCTGGTCCACGCCTGTCTCCGGCGCGTGATCTGAACGCGTATTAGGCTTTGAACGACAATTTAGGAGCCGTTTCTTGTGGTGGTCTGGTCGTCGTTGTCGTGATTCGGAAATCGTTTTTCCGTTTGGATAATGAAGTTAGACCAAAAAAATATTTCAAAATTACGCCTTTTTTTGTCCCTTGCTTTGTTCACTAATATTCAATTATTTTGATTAATATATTATTTATGTAGATTATATTCAGAATACATAATATAAAAGAAAAGAAAATAGTTAATCTCTATCAATAAAATTTACTTTCTTTAATACTAAAAATTTTATTTAAATTATAAATTAAATTGATATAATTATTATTACAATTTTAAAATTTTATTAATATATTGTTTAAATAAAAATAATTAAGTTTTAAATTTTTAAATAATAATTTTTTTTTTTGGGAAGAAAACTTGAATTCAGTGAGCACAATCAGCAAACAGACTTCACAGTAAGAACAGTGGGAGATTAGCTTCCCATACCTCACAACCTGACATAGAACTAGCTGCTCGTGCAACAAACATGGACCTAATGTTGCCTAGACTTTGAGCTAAAGCTCTACAGTCCTCAATTAATAAACTAAAATTAGAACTGTTACTAGCAAGCGATTGCAACGCCTGAAAAACCAGCAGTGAATCCATCTCCACAACAGCATGACTAAAATTGTTGTTCTTCAACCAAGAGAGAGCCTCTCTCACTCTCATTGCCTTAGGTGGTAGGTTTAACAGTAAACAACACAACTGGGCAGCCAGAAACTCACCACTGTGATCACGGATAACACATCCAATCCCAATGAAGTTGCTACGAGTGAAGAGAGCTGCATCAACATTTAATTTCACCCAACCTGCATCTGGCTTTTCCCAGTGCAAAGACCCACGATGCTGGGTATTCTGATCCTCTTTCCAAACTTGCTTACTCTTTTGGGCTTCCCACCATTGACCCAAAAAAGTTGTTAGCCCTAGTAACAATACATGCAGCAGTTGTTTTTCCTATTGTTCTAAAGCCACTAGCAAACCATCACGATCGAGCAACAAACTTCCATTAAACCAACATCGAGCACCTTACCCAATAAATCTTCAAACGAATCATAACTATCAGGAGACATTAGACAAGAACAAGCCCAGCACTCGCGTGCCAACGAACAACCCTAAAAGAGATGCGTAGCAGATTCTCGATCTTGTGCACACACAGGGCACATGGGATTAATTGGCACCATTGGAATTCTCAAAGCATCAACTGTAGGTGGACACCACTTTACTACGCTCTAAAGGAAATTCTTCACCTTCGTTGGGACATTTAAACCCCAAAGCTTACCCAAAAAAGGATCAACCCCACCATCCATATGCTTTTGAAGCAAGCGATATACACTCTTTACTGAGAAATTTCCTTTTTGATCGGCTAACTACTACCAGCAATCATCGATTTTACGATAATTAAGAGGGATTTAAAATATAAAATCATATCCCTTTCATTGAACAAATTGTGAATTAAATCATTTTCCCATTTTTGCTCACCTGGAATCATCAAATCGCAAACCTTGGTATTCGCGTACTCCTCACCCAGCGCGGTGGAAATAGTACTCGAGCTAGGATCCGGTAAACAAGGATCATATAAATCACTAAAATTAAAGCCCTATTCCTCACTCGTAACCTGCTGCCTTAACAAATTAAATCTTGGAGGCAAAAATACTCCTCCACAAAAAGCTAGAATTTGGACCCAAACCTTCTTCCAAGAACGATGAACGAGGAAAACACCTTGATTTAAACAACCTCGTTACCAAGGAGCTGGTTTGCTTAAGAATTTTCAATCTTGCGTACTAAGCATTGCCAAATTAAAATCACCAATCTTTTTAAAACCCAAGCCCCCAAATTTTTTAGGTTTACACAGAAGCTTCCAACGCAACCAATTAATACCTTTCCCAGCACTTTTTTGCTACTCCCACCAAAAGGAGTTCAGCATTTTCTCAGTATCTTTACACAACGTGAGAGTTAGCAAGAAAACATTCATAGCGTAATTAGGCAGAGCTTGAGCCACAGTTTTAAAAAGGATCTCGTTGCCAGCCATAGAAAGCTTTTTATTATTCCAGTTATGAATCTTCCTCCAAACTCCATCTCTAATAAAATCAAACTCAGCCTTCTTACTCTCCCAACTAGAGACGACAGCGCCAAATAGGAACCAGTGTCATATGTTCCTTTTACGTTCAGCTCAATATAAACTTGCACACAAACACTGAAATCGACATTCTTGCCAAAAGAAACAAAAGTTTTATGAAAGTTAACCCACTGACCTGAGCCTAGCCCATACTTTTCCAACACCGCCTTCATCAAGCAAGCTTCAGTAATATTAGCCCTGAAAAATAAGAAAGTCATATTTAAAGAAAAGCCGCGAAATATGAGGCGTATTTCTTGCTATTAGACAAGAATTAATATTTTGCTTGATGATAAAGTGCTTCAAAATATTATTTTATATTTGCTTACAATAAAATATGCAATAATTAAATATTATTTATAATAAGAATGTTGTGATATATATATATATATATATA
>CATIWR010598906.1:0-13436 GCA_949677035.1 Omphalea diandra
CAATATTTCTGCTCCAAAAATGTCAATTTTCAAGAACAAGATTTACCAGTTAGCATTTGTTAACAGATTGGTTAGCAGTCACCACAAAATGGAGAGACAAGACGGATTGTTAACTGAGTTAGTTAAAAATCAATGCTTGCCCCATGAGATATATTTAAACTTCAGAAGAATTTAGTCGGAAATGAAAGGAAAGGCTAAGGACCACATAGATAGTCCTTCTGTACTACATGCATACATGAACAAATAAAGATAGCACACATTACCTGAGTAATTAGTATGACTGAGCAAAAATTAACTAACACACAAGATAATCCCAGGTCACGTAATTAAAGATAATTATATGAAATTATTTATCTGCTTAAATCACAGCCAGCATAAAAAACAAGCACCATTGCAATTCCTCACCACCAAAAGTTAGCACCTGGCCTATGTAAATTTATTGCATGTGTCTAATATTGAATGCAGAGAGAAACCGGAATAGTTGAGCAAGACATTTCGTGCATAAGGAGAAGTTATAAGATCAGGCAGGAAATTAAAAGGATAACAAAAGCCATTGCAGAAATTTTCAGGTCCCTCTTTGGGACCACCTGGCCTATGTAAATTTATTGCATGTGTCTAATATTGAATGCAAAGAGAAACCGGAATATTTGAGCAAGACATTTCGTGCATAAGGAGAAGTTATAAGATCAGGCAGGAAATTAAAAGGATAACAAAAGCCATTGCAGAAATCTGTTAATTCAGGTCCCTCTTTGAGACTACTAGGTCAGCATATGAATTTGCCAAATTTGGTTTATTCCAATAACAAACCAGGTCAAGGCTCAGTTGACACATCGACTAAAGTTCCCAAGATGTCAAAAAGATTCTCCCTAAAATGATACAGTACTTGGTCAAACAGCAACTGAATTGTTTATTAAATTGGAGGAACTCTTTCCATAAGAGAATCAGAAGGCCTCATTTACTTGTTTGACTACAATAAACATACAAGAGATTTCCTATACCATCTTCCTACCAAAATCTTCATTGAACATTATCTGTAATGAAGATTCTCTAAGATTGTGCTTGGTGCAGAGAACCACACAGCAGAGGACTATATCTCATCTTGCGATTGGTGTACTCATTTGAATGGACAAGACGGATTTTGTCATGTCTGGTCCCCCACTATATCGACCTCTGCCACCTCACAAGCTAAGCTTGTTAATGGCAAGGGATAAAACTAACAATTATTATTTCTAAATTATCCCTGCAAAAAAAAAATAAAAAAAAAAGAATTGACCTCTCTAATTTGTGACCTTTTAACTTGTCACTTACAGAACAAACCAAGCATGAACTATTGTTTGTCTCATGTCGTCCCATGCTATTATGTCCACTATTGTCATGCCCCTTGAACCAAATGCAGCCTAGATGTCGCAATGCTATAGAATAATCAACAGTGACTTCGTTTAACACATAAACTAGCAGTCAACAGTGGATACAGTAATGAACTTGGTTGAAATTTAACAGGTGGAAGCCAACTGCATGCAACCTTTCCTCCATTCCGTTTGTTCAGGGCCAAACTTACTATAAGCTCTGGTAAATACTCTTAGGCCATTTATTTTTACCAAGGTTGTCCCCAAGAAATTTTTTGGTCCACTTCTTTCCTTCTTTTCCTAGTACTTGAATTTACAAACTCTTCCATACAGATGCATCCATAATTCTATATAGCAGGTAAATCATATCAACTAGAATCTAATCTTTCTTTCGTCCTTCCTTTTTTGTTCTCCAGCACTCATTTGCATAGAGCATAGTCTGCTAAATCATAGTCCCTTTTTCACAAAATGTTCTTCTTGGCCCCTGACGCTATCAGAGTTGTATTACCAATATTCTGTCAATCTACTTATTCCAAAAACTGGTTAGACTCTAGGGTTCCTCTATTCCATAGTGAACTAAACAAAGAAGTCAGATTCTACCTTCTAAGAATAAGAAATATCTTGCCACCACATATGTCAGATTAAATTATCATAATCAAACCAAAAGATTCTTATGTGTCTCATTTCTTTGCACTCAATCACACTATCCATCACCTGCAGTTTACATTCTCTTCACCAAACATCTACCCCCTATCCCCTCCAACTCTTGAAGGATCAGAAAGGAGGGAAACCCATCAACAAAGAATTCCAAAACACTAAAGATTTAAGACAAGGTCCAAGCTCAAGAGAGAGAAATTAATGGGACAAATAACATAAACCGACAAAGAAATGACACTGACAATTTTACTAAGTTTCACAAAAATGCAATTGAATCACTTTTACTCAACTTAACTCAACGACAGTATCAGTCCTTGAAAGTTTTGAAATAAAAACCTTTTCTTTGCTGTTTAGTTCATTCACATAGCTACATACAATGCTTATGTTCCACTAATATATCCTATTTATTGCCCCAATTGGCATTTATTCAGTAAATTATTTTCTTTGGACCCAAAACTGGCAGTAAAATCATTTTTCCAATGCCCCCAAAAACCATCAGTAATTCATGGCTTCAGGATACCAGTTGTACTTTGCCAGTATGTCACAAAATTGAAGCCAAGGCATTCCTATGCCATCAAACCAACAGTTATAGGTGAACAATGACATGAGGATCAGAAACACTGGACCGCAGTGAGTTTTGCACTCACCGTAAATAATTCCATCTCGTTACACAAAAAGAATTTACTTAATCTACCCTTGATTGGTATAATGATTCAGAAAAATAAAGTTTTAGCCATGGATATGTTTCGTTCTAACTTAAAACTGAGAGAGAGAAAAGAATAATGCAATCTGATGATTACTAAAGTCCTTTTAAAGTTGTGTTTACAATCACAATATAAACATATGCTGCTTAATAAGCATTTTGAATACATGTCATCACTAAATTATATAACCAAAGATTAAAAAAAAAGTGGCTGGAGAATAAGATTTAGTTATTTATCATTTTCCTAATTTTTTATTACTAGGAAAATCTTTGATGGACTTCAATTTGTGCTTTGTATTCCTTAAAAACTCACTGTTTGCCAGTTCTTAATTACAGATCATTTATTAAGTTATATCAGTACCAAAACACTAAAGACTAGAGCACCATCAGTTGACAAATAACTATTGGCATAAGTCCCAATCACAACCTGGTAGTGATATTTAATCTAACTTCCATCCACAGATACAAGTGAACCATGAATTCATTTATATTTCACATGATGAAAAATAGGAGACAATGGACAAGTGGCTTTTTATGAGCCTCACCCTGGTTTAACAATCGATAGGTATGAGGAAGCACAGGCATAAATGGACCAAGCTTGAGCCGCTCAGCAATTAATTCTGAACGATATCTGCAATTGAAAACAAAGCCAAATATAATTTATCAACCACAAGTCAAACACAGCATATGAAATTGAAAAAGGGGAAACTGAGCTATCCCACCACAATACCATATAAATCAGTAACCGTACAAAGGAAAATCAAAGAGAATATCAACTACTATTGAGGTTCACAGCATGAAGTGACACTCAGATCAGTAACTTGAAGCTCAAAGGAAAATGCAATTGAAAAAATGCAACCTTGACCACTACATGCCACCTCACAACAGGATGATCATGCCATAACAGCAAAGAATGCACAAGAAACATAGATAAGCTGATCTAACACTGACCAACATAACCCAACAACTAAATCTACTAATATTCATACTAATCCAATAAAATCAACACATCCAACAGCAAGATCACAAACAGTAGAAGTGTTAGTCCAACAACAACCAAGCAAATCACATCAAATACTCAACAAAAACCCAAAAGGCAGATCCCTCCTTAAAAATTGAAGTGAAGAAAATGATCTATATATCTGAAATGACAGCTGGAATAGAGAAAGGAGAGTTACTTTTCTTGCTCAACGAGAACGGTGGAGGCGGAGCGGAGGCCAGATAGAAGAGGAGAGTGAGGCGCAGACGGAGAATAGGCCATGAAGCGGCCGCCGCCGCCCCCTGATGATGTCATTTTGTTGATGCTCCAATCTATATCTGTGTAAATATCCGTTTTGGCGGATTTTGTATGAGATAGATAAATAAAAAGATAGATCCCGGTAGCGGGCAACAAAAGTGAGGTTTGCTGTTGGGTTTTGATGATCTTGTGGTTGTAGCTGTGGCTGGTGGGCGCTCCCCGACCAGACGCTAATTCTATCCAGCGTCGGTGGAAATCTACTGCTACTTGTATATATATCTACCCAGTCTTTGTGTATTTGTTTTTTTTTTTTTTTTTTTTTATCTTTTATCTATTCTTGTTACTGTGATCGTCTTTTTACTTTTTGCTGTTACCACACTTTTAAACCCTCTGAATTTTCTAGGTTTCTGATATCTAATCATTTAATTTCAAACCCTAATTTTTAAAGTCTCAATAGTTCGTATTTGTTGCTTTCTCTTTCAAAAAAAAGAAAAACCATTAAATACCAGATTGATGTAATCAGATCAAAACTAACTTTGATCCTAATCAGGATATAATTTTTATTTTTTAGCTAAATTTACTATATAATTATAAAAATACAAAAATATTAATTTTTTTATTTTATATAGTAAATTACCTTTATAGGTACAATTTATTAATTTCAAATGTACAAATTAAGTACACATCTCTCAACCATCACGTGTAAAAAATATAATAAAAAAAAATGATAAGTATTTGAAATTTGGTTTTAGAAATAAAAAAATAAAGATATGTATTAATATGTAATAATTAAATTGTTAAATAAAAGAAACTCCTAGTTTTATGATTTTGAAATTTTTTCCTTTAAAAATAGGATTTTCAATCCTATTGGAAATTTCCAATCATTAAAGGATAGAGAATAAACTATACTTATGGAGATAATTTTTAATATAGATTGATTTTTAATATATAAAAAAATAATAAACTAATATTCTTATATTTTTGTATAATGAGTTTAGAGTAAATTAAGCTAAAAAAAATAAAAGCTATATGATAATTAGAGTTAAAAGCTTGTTTTGGATCTGATTATCTTTTAGGTATTTTACTGTTATATATTGATAAATTCAAGGACTATGAATAAAATTTAGCTGAATTTTTATTACTACATGGAATAGGTCTGCCAAATAAGAGGTTTGCACGATAAACACAAATGGTTAAGAGTTTAAAAGTTATATTATAAAGTTGAAGGATTTGATATCAAAAATATAAAAAAAGTTTGAGGATGAGTTTTTTTTTTTTCTTTTTTTTCTAGTTGGAAATAGATATTTAAATATAAAATCTTTGTCAAATATCATAAATATATTTTATCACTAAATTATATTTGCATATACACTATATATATATATATAGAGAGAGAGAGAGAGAGAGAGAGAGAGAGGAAACTATTACTATATTTTTATCACTAAAAGAAATAATATTTTTTCAAATGCTTTAAAAAATAAAAATAGAGAGAGTGGAGAAATTAAGGCCTAATTTTTAAAAAATTTAAATATTTTGAATTATTTTACTTATATTTAAAGTTTTTAAAAAATAGATTGTTATACCTTAATTTAAGATATTTAATTTCAATTTTATTCAAAATGACTTGTGATATTTGTTTATGTGATAAGCCACTTGTTTAAAAAAATAATTTTTTGATATTGTGGATAATATTTTATTGTTCAATTTTTTTTTAGAAAAAATAGTAAAGAAAAATTAAAGAAAAGACTCTCAATCAACTTAAATTTTATCATAAATAAAATTAAAATTAAGGTATTGTTTGGTAAAACTGATGATTAAGTGCTAAATAATTTTAGTACTAAAAATTTAAGAGGTAAATAATTTTAGTATTAAAAATTTTAAGAGTTAAATAATCATCGAATAAATTATCCTCTAATTTAATTTTAAATATTTTAAATTTTATTTTATTATATCTTATAAATAGGGAAAAGATTGTGATAATGGATGGATATATCAAAATAATAAATTTTTTCTATTACTTAATCCATTAAGTAAAAATTTTCTACTCATGATTAAGTAATTTTTTTTAAATTAAGTGTTTAATAAAAAATATTGTCAAACAAACTTAAAATATTAAGAATTTTTTTTAAAAAAAATTATTATCGAACAATTTTAAAAAATAAGTACTACATATTTTAATTTTAAGTACATAATATGGTTATCAAAATAACCTTTGGTGTTTGGTAAAACTGATAATTAAATGATGAAATTTTAAATTTTAATAATTTTAATACTGAAAATTTAAATGCTCAATAATTTAATACTGAAAATTTAAAAGTTGAATAATTTTAATATTAAAAATTTTAAAGTTGAATGATAATTGAATAAATACTAAATTTTTAAAAATATCAAATCTAAAAGATAAATTTAAGATAAGATAATTATACATTGTACAATAAATTATCACATAATTTGATTTTTTAATATTTAAAACTTGATTATATCCTTATCAATAGAAAAGATTTGTGATAATAAATGGTGATAATTGTGGTGAGAGATATATTTATGAAAAATATATTAAAATGGTGAACATTGTTCTATTACATAATCATTAAGTCAAAATTTTTTACTTATTAAATTAAGTACTTTTTAAAATAAGTGCTTAATAAAAAAATATTATCAAACACACTTAAAATGTTAAAAACTTAAAAAAAAGCTGTTATCAAATAATCTTAAAGTGTTGAATATTTTAATTTTAAGTACTTAATATAGTTATTAAACAATCCTTGAGTCAAATTAAGGTTAATTGTCTATTTTTTATTTTTATAATATCTATTTTTAAAATTTATTATAATTATAAAAATAAAAAATATTTGAATTTTTAAAAATATTAAACCTTAAATTAAATACTAATGGCTCATTTTTCAAACCTCTAGCTTTTTTTTTTTCTTATGGTTCAATCAAGATTAACTCCTCTTTTTTTTTTTTTTACTCTCAAATACATGTCTCAAATTTCATATCGTTTACAAGTCTAATTTGGTAACTTATGCATTGTATGACATTTGACAATGAAATAACATAAGAATTCTCTTCATCTAAACGTTTAAAGAAACCAGTAAAGAAGTACTTCTATGAATGTGAATGAATTGAGATTAGTTCGCAAACTACTCAAAATCGATTTGAGATTAATAGAGCCAAACTCAAGTGTAAACTATTCGAATATAGAGCAAGCAAAATTCGAATATCAAAATACTCGACTCAATACACTTGTGAGTTTAATCGAGTTTAGATAATATTAAATAATTTTATTAATTATCATTTGAATATGTCATATTTACAATATTATTCAATCAAGTTGCTTAATTGAAATTATTTAAGTTCAATCGAACCGAAATTTCAATTTACAGAATTCACAAAAAAAATTATATAAATAAATGATTATAATTAAGTCAATCTTGAGTATTTGATCGAGCTTGAGCTCAAAAAATTAAAGTTTGAAATGAGTTCGAGTTTCTAGTTTTAAAGTGAGCTTCAGCTCAAGTCTAATAGAATTTCACTTGTCTCAATTCAATTATACCCCTAATAGCTTATAATTTATAAGAAAAATATTTCAATAATATAAATGAATTTAATTTGGATATTACAATTTAATTATTATAATAGTTTTATTTTCATGTCATGCATAGTTTAATGAGCATCAAAATGAATTTAATTTGGATATTACAATTTAATTATTATAATAGTTTTTATATTCATGTCATGCATAGTTTAATGAGCAACAAAATGAGTCTTGTAATAGAATTCATCAAATTTGTTTTAGCAAGAACAAAGTAAAAATTTAGATGAAAACAGCATGAGAAACAAAAGGAAGAAAAATATATAGCTTTGATTAGGAGAAAGTAACTAATGAAAAATAAAAGTAAAACAATAAGTGTAGAAGTCAAAAATAATCATGCCTAGTTAAATAAAACAGAATAAGCAGAAATTGTATGGTAAAAAATAACCTCATCAGAATTAATATTAGATGATGAATGGGAAGTATATTTTTTTACATAAAATAAAATAGAGAGAATGAGTAAACATGTTATATATTTTAAAGCGTCTGATTTTTATATATTAATTTATAGGAGATTGTGGTTATATTTTCACAATGTATATTCATTTTAGAAACTTATCAATGAATTAAAGAATAAAGGTAGATTGCGGTTATACATGAGAGAGATTAATTTCATAAAGTGAAATGGGAACAATAATGTCGTATATTGGCATTTAATACTATGTTTTCACCGTTTCATTTTTAAATTTATTAAATTATGTTATACTAATAATAATAATTAAGTATTAAAGGATATATGTTAAAATTATACTTTATTATTTACTATTGTTATATAATAATAAATATTAAATGATATGCATCAAATGCTATAGCAATATTAGTAAGTAATTGACGTATGTATATATATATATATATATATTTAAAGCAAGATTCATACTTTTTTTAAAAAGTGTCGTATGGCAAAAATTTTCAAGAAAATCTCTAAGAAAAGTATTATGTGACAACCTCTTCAGATAACTCGGCATACATACATATATATGTGTGTAAGATTATTATTAAATATTTTATTGGCTTAAATATGTAAATATATATTCATTCTATGCATAATATTTTTATACATTGTAGGAAAAAAATATATTGAATGATGATTTTTAATAATAAACTATCCATTGATACGTTGATAAGGATAAAGCCGTAAGTTAACGAACATACAACCAGAAGGAAAAAGGTCAAAAGAAACTATTAGGTATAAATCTGAAATTATCTCGGCAAAGTATATATGTATTTGTATTGACCAAGATACAGTGTAGGCATTTAACATAGATGGAGTTTTGCTTTACAAAATCTACAAAAAAAATATATAAAAAAATTGGTTCTTTTGCAAACTTTGAATTTTGCAGCCTTTTAGATTGGCCTAATAATAGGTTTCATATTCGATTATGCAAAGCTAATGTGTGTGGCCTTTACAATGGATTTTATATCTACCCCACTGCTTGCTTTTGTGTTGTCACAGAGTAGTTGGGTAGGTCTATTGATTTTTGTAACCCATTGTAAAGAGAAAAGCAAAGGAGTGAGATGTAGATAAGATGATATCATTGGATATTACTCAATAATACATATAGGGAAGATTTAAGGAAACTAGCAGAGGTGAGTAAAAACTCGACCAAATTAAAGATATCGATGGAATCAATATTATTCAGTTGGTTTGATTTAATTTTTTAGTGTAAATTACTTTGTTTTAATTTTTTAAAAAAATCAATTTTTTTATTTTAGTTTGATTTTTTATATAAAAAACTGAATAAACTAAATAAATCGAAATTGTTAATAAATCAAACTAATTTGAATCAATTTAATCTAAAATATATGTAATTTAATTAAATTAAAATGAATCCAAATAAAAATTTTAAAATATAAAATTTGATTTATATAATTTTAATAAATAATTAAATTGAATAAATTGAACTAATCAAATACTCATCCAAAAACTAGAGACCGCTAATAATGAAATTTAGTATTTAAGAGATAAAATTGCACTTATATATGTGAGACATTTGGCATATTATGACCTGACAGTAATGTTCTAATAATGAAATTTAGTATTTAAGAGATAAAATTGCACTTATATATGGGAGACATTTGGCAAATTATGCACTTATAAGTTATACAATGCCAATACTTTGAACTGCCTAATGTGGAGTTGTAGAAAACAAGTTTCCGATGTCAAAGGGAAAAAGTGTACGGGCCGCGCCTGCACTAATGTCGCGCCAATTTTTTACCTTGATTTTTTTTTTTCTTTTTGCACTAAAATGATATTTTAGTGGTAGAGTTTTTTTTTTTCTTTTTTCTTTAAATAAGAAACAAAATTTAATCAAATTTTTTTTCTTTTTTCAAAACTCTGTACAAAAAAGAATAAAAATATTTGAGTGATTTCAGTGTTGCAGTTTTTTTCTTTTCTTTTTGTCTTCAAATAAAAAAATATAATTTGTTCAAATATATATTTTTAAAATTCTATACAGAAAATGAAAAAAACATTTGAGTGTCTTGGGCGTTACAATTTTTTATTTTTTAATAAATAAAAATACAATTTGTTCAAGTGTATACACAATTTGAACAAAATTTATATCTAAAATGAAAAAATTTTGTATATACATAATTTATATAATTTCTTTAAATTCTATATAAAAAATGAGCAGATTTTGTACTTGAACCCAACGACCAAATTAGGATTATGATTTCATCATCAAACTCTAGATATCTTATTTTTCTAACATTACAGTCCCCATCACTACCAGTGTCTAATGCACTCAAGAGTTAAAACCAATTCATCCTCGTCTTGTTCTCCTATACTCTCATTTGTCAAAGATTTTTGAGTTTCTCTTTGGTATTACCTCTATCTCTCACAACATCTTCATCCACATACTTCTCTATCTCTCACAACACCTTCATCCACATATTTCTCTCTCACAACACTTTTATCCACATACTTCTCAAATAAATCATCATCCCCATCGTCTACATCATAATCACTATCATGAAATTTTGTTTTCACATTTTGATAGTCACTGTAATCATTAACCTCAACTCTTTGCATGTTTTCCCCAACTCTCATGTTAACAGGTTCATCATTATTTGCATGTGCATATATATTACTACTCTCCCCTAATGTTTGATCATTTTGTGGTTCCATAGGCAGCTCAAGTGCAATAACAATGTATAGGTTTTAAGATTTGCTCCATGGAATGCCATCTCTAAAACTTCACTATTAGTAGTCAATTTTCTAAGACCCTTGCTATATTCCTCCTTTGGCATTTTTTGCACAAATTTCAAATCCCCAATATAAATGACAATCTATCACCACTACAATAGTCAAAGTATGAAACTACCCCACCACTACCCCTCAACCAAATGTACCCCACTATGATGCATAAGAACTGTAAAATATTCATCACTTGCACATGATGACGACAACAACAACAAGGATAATCAATATGCAATTAATATCAAAAGCCAAAACAAACATTTTACATACGATAATAAAATAAAAAATAAAAGTCTTACCATAATGAAGAAACAATAGGTCTTTCATTTCAATCCATAGCATAACTTATTATATATTAGTAGTGTCTTTGTAATGAACGCAAATTAGAATAACTAATCCCGCCCAAACATTTTTCCTTTATCAATGAAGTTATGATGAAAATTAGTAGCAAAGAGGAAAGAAGTAAGCAAATGGTAAAAGATTAGAATGAGAAAAGAAGAAAAAGAGGGGGCACATGAGAGTCTCTGTGGGTGTAATGGGTCCCATTATGGCGTGGCAATGTGGGACCAACTTTCTGAGTTGGCATAAAGGGATTAGGGTTAAAGGTGCCACATTATCTAATTCACCGAAAAAATTAAGCCCTAAACCTCTCTGAAACATTAATCAAATTTTAATGACCATACTATTGAGAAGGTTGTGCAAATTACCTGACCAATTCTAAGAAGTAAAATAAAATTATAGTTTTTCAATATGAAATTAGAAGTTTTAGATCTTGACGTGTAAACCTATATGTATATGTATAATAGGAAATGATAATTATGATGGTGGTAATTTTATGATTAGAAATAAATTTTAATCTTTTCTGAACAATTTTATCAATAATCTTAGAATGTGAAGAATAACAAACTTTTATCATTGATTTTTTTAAAATTTTTGTTGAAGATTTGTAGATAACATACTAACTAACATTAAACAATTTAAATATCATTTATGATTGAAAAATAAAAATTCAATCATTTTTGTTGTGATTTTATAGGCTAATTACATGATTGAAAAATAAAAATTCAAAATAAAATTAAGAATAGTATTGATATTTTATTTGATTTTAATAAAAATTTTACAATAAAATTATGTAATTAGCGAGGCAACACTTATATATAAATGAATTAATGTAATTTATATAAAAATAAGGGATAAGTTTCATAATGACTATTTAATGTAAAATTGAGGAGATTTACAATAATTATATATTCTAATGACTATTTAATTCTAAACGTTTCATAACTAAGAGTAAACGTAACCATTGATTAAGATTATAAATATGGAAAAGATTTATGTACATTAGGTATAGGATATATCTCATTATTATATGTACTTAATATAAATAATTTTTAATTTTTTGAACTCAAATAATTTTTTAATTAAGTATAACAAAAACGTTATCTATATATTTAAGCATTAAATTATAGTCAACATTATATAATAGTTAACTAATTCTATTTTATTGAAATTAATCACTAAATTATAATTATAATTGCAAATTAATATAAATTGACTATAAAAAGATATTAATATTTCAAAAGGTTGTGATTAAAAATTATGTACGAACAATAATTTTAAACAATAATATTAGATTATGAGCTTTTATGAAAAAAAAAGGAATTAAAAAAATTTAATGAAATAGAGTGGATTAAAAAATATTTATTAAAAAGGACCATTTTTTGCAACTAGAAAAGAAAATGTCTAGTTTGATTAAAAAATATATCCGTTAGTCAGACTAGCTGATGGACCTGTTGAATAAATATTTTTAACTTTATTCAAAGATTGTTGGTTAAGTGACATATAATAAATTAATTTTTATTATGTTGAAAATGTTATGACAGATGTTATTTGGATAAAGTATTCTCTTAACGGGATTATTCTTATGATATATTGAATTAATTGTTGTAACTATTCTCTTGCACAGAGTTCATTTGATTCAAACTTTAGAATCAGTATTGGAAAGGGAAATCACTATTTTTTCTTCCAAGTAATTGACTTATTAAGAGAATTCAAATTTATTCTTTTATTTTTATTTTTATAATATTAAAATATATAATGCATAAAAGATTTCTGCATTATATATATATACACACACAAAACATAAAATATATAATATATTATATTAAGAATTGTATTATTTTATTTTGAATGAAAGATTTTAATAAAATTATATTTGTCTTATTATATTATATTTTAAATTTTATATTATTTGAATATTTAGATGAATCAAACTGCAAGAAATTAGTATGACCCATGTAGATTCCAGAATTTTTTCTTTTTTGTTTTTTTTCAAATTAAACGACCCCTTAAGAATAACTTACTGTCAATTCTGGAAATATGATCAACTTCTCATTCTTAAAATATATAATATATTATATTAATTTTTGTATGTACCATGCTAACCATATTTCTGCTGGATAAGGGTGTGATTTCACCTGGGTTATGCGGAATAAGTTTTTCATTGTGGTGGGGAGTTGACATTTGTGTGCCATTGACTTTATAGGAATTTAATAATCAATGGTCTTCGGTTGCAGGCCTGGTAGTAAATGGGAAAACTTCTGAGGTTGTTCTATTGCTGCGATTTAGTCTAGGTTGTTTTATGGCTAGATTGGATACTCATGAGCTATTTGAAGTAATTCTGTGCAGAATTTCTTCGT
>CATIWR010599028.1:0-17923 GCA_949677035.1 Omphalea diandra
TACAATTGGTGTTTATGCTCACACCTAAAAATGACTTAAAGAATAGAAAAGATTGACTAGCAAAATTGCAAGAGTTTGGTTACAAAGTTATCAATTCTTTTGCATTTACATCTGTTTGGTGAGGTATTTATAGCCTTTACCCACCAAAGAGACGTTGCAATAAAAGTGGTACAAAATCTTCAAAGTGTGCTAGACAGATTTTCACATTAAATGCTTGACAGTCTCAATTCATGGTTGCTACTACGCTTTAGCGGTCATGAAATCCAAATTCCATATGGAAAACTCTATTTGTGTCTAACGGCTAGTCCACATGGCAGCTTCTCATTAGTTTACTAGGAAAATATAGTCATTGTATTTTACCTGCTCTCAAAAGTAGCGGTCGTAATTTTTCTTGTATAGGCCGCGACTGAAGATGCGAATTTGTCTGCCAAAAATGTTTATCTTCTTCTTCAGGATGCGCGATCACTACCAACAAGTTCCCATTGCGATTTTTATCTTTTAACAGTTACATGAGACACTTGTCAAGCTATGATTGTGGACTTGATTCCCTTTTAAGCTGCTTCGAAATTCACAGTCGTGACTAAGGCATGACTCACACCACAAATTTGTCTGTGACTTAGGCTTTCCTTTCTTTAAATTGGTATGTTTGTCCAATTTGTCAATCTCCCTTAGTCTAGTTCGAGGTCACGATATATCAAGTTACAGTCACGAATTAAGAGGTACTAGCTTACTTTAGAGATTTTAACTCCATCCAACTTTGAATGTGAAGACTAACTAAAAACTACAAACCAACACTTAATTTGAAACATTATAATTGATCAATTACCTTTGTCAAGATCAAAAGAGATCTAAGACTTAGGGTTAACCACCTTAGTCCAACAAAAGAGAAGTGCAAAACCTTTAAATTTGGAATAACAATATAAAAATAAAGCTAAATCAGCCCAAGAATCTAAAGGCAAAGGAAAAGCTATTGAAATAGTGCACACTCCCAAACTAAGTTTAAAGCTTTTAACTGATCATATAACCTAACAATTTCACCTCAATGAAGAAAAAGAAAAACTCTTGGCCAAAAACTGCAAAAGTGACAGCTTGGTGGTGGAAAATTCTGGGAGTGGAACGATTTGCAAAGATATGGTTTGGCAGAGCAAGTTGAGTACTTGGTGATAGCGATAGGATGGGAGTTGTTTTACTCTATTAGGGAACCCTCATACCTAGAGATAATCATGGAAATCCTCATTTTCATTGGAAGTTTTGAGAAATAATTATAATGTTTATGTTGAAGCAGACATAATCATATTTAAGCTATTTATGAAGAAGTACAAGATTAGGCCAAATGATTTGGCTAGGTGCCTTAAAGTTACCGACTCTGGTCTGACAGAGCCTCTTCCTACCTTTAAAGTAGATGTCAATCAGTTTTGGAAATCCATCACTGATGGGACTACAAACTACAACAGTAACAACAAGGCTTTAAAGATTAAAAGGTAAGCCCTTAGGACTGCCTACAGGTTCATTATTTGGAACATCAATGGAAGGGGACAATCAAATGGCAATTGCACCCTGATGGATTTATTTTACCTTTGGTGAATGAAGAACAAATAAAAGGTGAACACAACTTGGTTGTTGCTATAGAGAATTGAAGGGCAAATTGACAATTCCAATAGCTTTATGATGGCTCATTACATAAAAAGGTTGCTAATTTTGTGAAGCCCATTCCTAAAATTGAAGCATAACTTGAAGACACTGACTTGTTGTTGGAGAAGTTGTATGATAGTGAGCCTATTGGAGAGAAAATGATATTGAGCATAGGGATTCTGTAGAGGTTAGACACGGGATTGATCAAAAGAGTACTTGAAGAAAGAGAAATCCCTAAAGAAGAAGACAATGAGAATATTAAAGAAGTTGTTAGGGCACGGGTTGCAGTAGTAGAAGAACTAAAAACTAGCACATTTACTCCATCTCTCTCATCCTTTGATCAAAGAGTGCTTAAGCAGTTGAAAGCACTCACTGCTGCTATTAAGAGAGTTGAGGACTCTTTCACTTCACTTCATCAGAAAGTGAACTAGCTCAAAGGTAAGCTAAAGGACACGAACTAGACACTTGATTAGATTATGGAAGGGTTGAATCTACAACTTGGAAGTCCAAGTGATCCAGAGCAACAAATGTTTCCACCTAAGCGTAAAGACACTTCTTCCAAGCAACAAGATTCCCTACAAGATTCTAAGGAACATGCACTGCCAGTAAAGCCTAAAAACCAACAGCCAAACTCACCCTTAGAACCTCAAGATCAAACTTATACCTCTCCTTCCAAAACACTTGTTCATGAGTCTTCTACATAATTTTTTTTCTTTCATTTCTTTGTGTTTCTTTTATTTTTAAAAATAATTGATGATTGGACAACATCTCTTTTACAATGTAAATTTTATTGTTGTCTATATTCTCTTATAATGAATATATGGTTCATTTTTGCTCTTTTATTTGATCTTTTATTATTTTTACTTCTTTTTAATAATGACAAAGAGGGAGAAATAAAAAATGAGCAATAATATGAGCATATCTTAAGGGGGAGCATAATGATGAATCTTACAAGATTTGATCCTCAATATATTTATCCTTACCAATTTTGAAAGACTGTTTGTCATCGTTAAAAAAGGGGAGAATGTTAAACCTCAAGATTTCAAGTCTTGTTTTGATGATTACAAATAAGTCAAATTTTTGGACTATGATGATTGGAGCACGAATTATGATTAAAAACTCAAAGTATTAGAGAGTGAAGAATAAGGGAAACTCAGCTTCACAAACTAATGGGTGTTGTATACTTCTAACAAGTATTGTGGACCTATCAACAGGCATTGAAGCTATCACAACTGGTGTTGGAGAAACACTCCAACTTGGGTATAGCTTTTTGGGCCTTTCAACAGGCGTTGCCCATATTCCCAACAAGCACTAGACAACTGCTCAGTCATAGCTATGCACATTAAACGTTGCAAAAGGTTTGCATTTTATCCAAGTTATTTATGTTAGAACTTACAAGAACATTAACTCTTTGGATTATGATGACTAGAAAAGGAATTATGGTTGAAAATTCAAAGTATTAGAGGGTGAAGAAATCAACGAATCTTATCTACTTCGATAGGCATTATGGACATTAAAGCTATCACAATAAGTGTTGGAAAAACACTCTAACTTGAGTATAGCTTTTTAGACCACTTAGTAGGCATTACCCACATTCACAATAGGTATTGGACAACTACTCAGTCATAGTTATGCACATTATACCTCATAATGGCCATTGATCTTACTCTCATAATAGGCATCATACTTTCGTAACAAGAGTTGGACAAGTATCTTAGATTGAGGAAAACTCTCTAAAACTCAAAACAAGTATTGGTCCTACATAATAGTCATTAAGAAAAGCTCTCTAGATTATGCCAACGGCTCTGGACACCTCAATGAGGTATACTCATTATCTCAATAAGCATTGAACACATTCAACAGGTATTAGAAGATCACCAACAGGCATTGGAAAAATGCTCCAATTTAAGTTATAGGCTCTGAACCCTTCAATGAGGGACACTCATATCTCAATAGGCATTGAAGGTGCTGCCAATGAGCATTGTGAACCCTCCAATAGCCATTGAAGTTTTTTTAGAGATCTTGTAAAATAGAGCATCAAGATCACACTATCTAGAAATCAACAATAGGCATTGATCTTCATCTAACAGACATTGAAGTTTAAAAATAAGTGACCATTGTTTATATCTAATAATCATTGAAGATAAAGTGAATAAAACAAATGTGACAGTTAAAAGAATAGTCTTAAGTCAAGTTCTCTCTAATAGCTAGTCCCAATAGGCATTTTGATAGACTAAATGATCGTTAAAGGTGTATTTTATTTGACAACCACCTATTTTCATGAAATCAATGATAGTTGATGCCTTAGCAATTGGCTTGGAGATCTCTTAATAGGCGGTACTTGCTCTTTGATGTAATGTGAAGTGACATGTCTTTCTCTAATGGCTAGTTTTTTGTTCAAGCCTATAAAAAGATTCGTTCTCAATAGAAACATATACAGAATTGTTCCATTATATAAGTATTCTATTATGAAAGCTTTTCCTAATCAAAAAAGTGAACAAAGAGTAATCTACCAATTGAGATAAATTCATCTTCCAAAGCTTGTAAGAGTTATCTTCAAAATAGAGTTTGAAGAGTAAGCTTTTTAAAAATTTTCTTCACATTCTCAACCTCATCAAGCATACCTTGTGAAGTACTTTTAGTGTCTTTATTGGTTAGTGAGAAAGTTTTTCCTCCTTCTTAAAGTATTGTATTTAGTTTGAGAAAACCTTAGGTTAAGAAACTTGAAAACTAAATCTTATGAAAGATTTAAAGTAATACCTAAAAACTACTTTAGGTTAAGGTTAAGTAGTATTTATAAACTACTTGTAAGAGGTTGATAGAACCTAAAAATCTATCACTTGTAAAGGTTCAATAGTGCCCAAAAACTTACCTTTATAAATGTTGTTGATAGCACCTTAAGCTATCAAGATAGTGAAGACTCTAGTGAAGATACTAAATGAGAGTGGATGTAGACCAGTTGTGCTGAACCTTTATAAATCTTGTGTCTTAATTCTTTATCTTTTTCGCATTTAGTTTTAATTTGTAATACTTGTTATTACCATATTCAACCCCCTCCTTTTTAGGGCAACAAGGGACAACAATAAGGGGGACACCTCACTGCACCAGAATGGCACATATGACACAAGATCATCTCTAAGGGGCGTCCTTAAGCCAAAACCACTAGCCATTAGTGTTGAAGCACTTTTAGAAGATTCAAGACATTAGTAATTATAGAAGATAGCTATGAATGCATAACCTACTCAGTGCCTACTTGAGAATTACTAGGAGCATAAAGACGTCTGGTATCTGCTAGAAAACTACTAAAGCTTAACCAATACCTATTCCAAAGTTGCTAGAAATGCCAGAACATGCCAATTATTTGCTAGAAAGCTATTAGAGTCTAACTAGTACCTGTTTGGTAGGTAATTGCCTACGAATTTTCAATGGATTCCCTATAGAATTTCTCTATAGAATAAAATCTTGTCTATTTATCCATATGTATTGAAGCTTGTCCACGCTCATTAAATCTTGTCCATTATCATTAAATGTGTTGAAATTTACATATCAGAGTTGGCTAGTTTTATAAAACTTTTGCAATAGCCAATATGCCAATATGGACTTCGCAATAGTTGTTATGGACTTCTTAATAGTTGTTATGCTCTTCAACAATCATTATTTGATTGACCATAGTTGTTGACGGGCCTTGCTTTATGTTTTCTTAAGTCTTAACTTTTTTTATTTGTTCCATGCTTTCTTAGATCATACTTATGAAAATATGTTGCAAGATAATTGATATTCCTTAGCACATCTTGTGCTTCATAAAATGTAAAGAGCTTTCTTCAATTTGATGTCTTCAATGTTGAATTGAAGGACTTATAAGATACACTATAAACACTTTCGTACAAATTAAACATTTTAGCCCCTTATTTGTAACCATGATTATGTGAATTAGAATCTTAATGGTTAAATAATTTATATTATTATATTTAATGACAATAAAAGTTTTATTATTTCATTATGGTAAATGACCCAAATATGTAAACAAATCTAACTTCCATTATAATATTTATATTTGTATGACATTTTTTTGTAATATTATTCATATGATAGTTTGTTATGAATATTTCAACTTTTTTCTTTTCATTTCTTACTTCTTAATTATATTTTTCTTTTCTTTTTCCTATTCTTATTACGCATTTATATATATTTTGATAATAATCAATGTCCACATAAATTATACATATATAATTGCATAATGCCTCAAATATTACAAAATTACAGTTAAATTAGTTAATCATTATAATTGTGAACTTCCTACCGGTAATACATAATATATCATATTATATCAAATAAATTTTGAGAATATTATGAAAAAAAATAGCTCTTAAAATATTAGATAAAAACAAATTATATTGTAATCATTAAAAAAAAAGTATAAGATAAAAACCTTTATATTATATTTTCTATATCAGTTTTTGTCTTCATAATCAATATTAAACTAATGGTATAAAGATTAATTTGTCCTTTAAACTTTTTAATTAGTTTAATCAAAAATAAAATTAAGTTTAAAAGTAAATTATAATAAGACTTTTATTTTTAGATTATTTTAGCCCAATTTTAGTATGAGTGAAGTGCATATATTTTGTATGTTTCTTATAAATCAAAACAAAATAATTCAGCTTTTTTTAAAAAAAAAAGTTATTATGAGCATTGGATTTTAAGCCTTGGCATGTAAGCCTAATGATGATAAATTATAAGAATTATCCCAAAGAAAGATGCGAAAATATTGTAAAAAGAAGAAATAAAGCTTATAAGAAACCTAGAATCAAATCCAAACCAAACCTACCAACCAAACCAAGCTAAACCTAAAACCTCAAGGAACAACCTATAGTTGGTTGTACAACTAAGTCACCTAGCTATGCAGCTATGTCCCTAATCCTAATAGAGAGAAGCTTCTAAAATAGCAAACCTTTGACTTCTAAATGGTTATACAACTAACGTATAGTCTGTATAGCCAACATGTTGATTATATAAAGAATTTAGAAACCATAATCTCTAAAAGATTCTCTAATCATATCTACCGGAAGTTGAGAATCAAATGTGACCTAAGCCATTTGGTTCAGGTGTTCCTCCCTCACATTTATAAATACCTCCCATAAAGAGAGGGAAAAAAAAGGTTTGATTTTCCTTAGCTAAACTCTATAAAAATACCACTTAACCACCAAAAAACCTCAGCTAATGCAACAAACTAAACTTCAAACCAAAGATTTAAAGTATAATTTAAGGAATTGTGACTTAACTTTGTATTGTTCCTTTGCATTTGGAGGATATTTCACTTACTAAAGTGCTTTTAAGGGCAAAACACATGAAGAAGAGCATCGAGGACCCAAATCTTTTTTGTTTTGTTTTGTTTTCTTTTTCCTTTTTGTTTTTCATAAATTGAAATCCTAGTAGTCTATATAAACTTCCTAGTAATTTGTATAGACCATTGAATGGGTTGTACAAACCTCCAGTTGTTCTATATAACCCACTTTGACTAAGGAACATATCTTTTCTTCTTTTCTTCTCCATTTATTTTTTTTTTGCTCTTAGGGTTTCTAATTCATTTTCTTTTTGCTTTTAGGGTTTCTAAGGGATTCTTGTGAGCTTTAGTAATACAATAGGGAGAGGTTTTTAAGATTTATGACCATTATTCCTCAAATAAATGGGGCCAAGATTAAAAAAAAAAAGATATACTTAATTTCATAATTGTAATGTCTTAAACACCTTTTTCTCCATGTTTCTTTTTTTTTTTTTCTTAATTTTATGTTTGTGTATACATTGTTGGGGACATGATTAGGAAAGGGAATTTAATTTGCATTAACCCTTTCGTCTCATTGCATTTTGGGGTTTATTTTATGTTTATTGGGGATGTTCATATGTCTTTATCTTCATAATCATAGAGGAGGGAGTTGCAAGCTCATTAGCTTACATATTCCCTCTACCTTCATTTTAGTGATTACATATCACAAAAGAAGAGGGCTTGTTACCTTAAAACCCTTTATTTTACCTTCTTTCGTTATGGTTTGATTATTTGTTTGTTCATAACCTTTATGAGACTTTCTTTTCCATCATTTTAATATCCTAACTTTCTTGATAGTTAAGGTATCTCTAGGATGCTGTAGCTCCTTTAGAGCATTGATGGGGGAGGACTCAATGGTCCAAGGATCCTAAATTAGTGACTTTATTCCTTGGCCAAGGCCTCTCCGTTATCCTTCATTTACACTTTATGATCTCCATACACTATTCATTCATTATTTTATTTGCTACTTCTCTTATATATGTTTCTCATTTGATTTGTTAATATGGAAGAATTATTGGTATAATGGGCATTTGACATAGATGCATGCTAGGTCTCTTTACTTGGAGTAGAATGTGTATGATTCTTAGATATGGTGGAAAGTTTATTGCAATTTATTGCATTTTTAGACTATACAATAACTTATTCCTCTATTTTGATCATAACATGGCACTAACATGTGTTTCTATTTGCAAGTGAAGGTGCATTTTATCCTTTCCTTACATATTTATATGTTGAAAATTATACATGTACCCCCATTTGAAATCATGCTTACACCCTCCACCCCGTGGTAAATGTTTGCAATGATATGATGTCATGATTGATTTGGTGCATTAGATGAATGCTTTAGAATCGTTAATAAGGCTAAAATTGTAAATGTGAACCCAAGATGCCTGAATGCTAGATTCCTAAATTGGGGGGGTTAGTATTCCTAATCTCTTCCCACATTATACCCAATTCCCAAATCCAATCTCTAATGGGGTGTAGACGAATGGGTCTTCTAATTGACTTATTAGTCTTAGAATTTATCCTTGCCCATAATTTTGTACCTACCAAAGTCGAGCGGTGACTCTACATTGATTAGGGATGATACTAAAGTATTGCCACACCTTGGTCTTTGTTAATAAGAAAACCATTAAATAAGGGATTATACCCTTTGAGAGGCCTTTTTGTACCGACATATGACCCTCGTCCTCTTGGTCCCCCTGATGATCAATAAAAAGTGGGAGTCACAAGTAAGATTCTACTCATTCAAGGTAACTATGAAAATTGAGGCACTCACAATAACAATAGCTATAAAAAAAAAAATTATAAAAAACCACCTAGAAGCAAAATTCTCAAATTATTGAAACTCAAATGCACTTAGTTAAACCATTCATTAAGAAAATTGTATTATATTCATTCAATTCATACCTTTGTAGTCATCTCAATATTCAAAGTTTCATCACTATCAAATAATAAATGCAACAAAGTAAAACTTTTCAATATGATTATAAGATAAACATATTTACTTATGTTTATTTATGTCGTTTTGGAAGTTATTATAAGGTTAATTTAGAAAAATAGGTAAATGAATATCTAATTTTAAATTTATTCCAAACACAATTAAATGAAATTTAATTGAATTCATTATTTAAGGTTAGCTACTTTTATTGTTTCCTTAATGAGGATGACAACTTAAGAGGGAGAGATGCATCGAGTGTTTTCAAAAAACTTCAAAACTTATTTAAAAGTTCTTTGAATTCAATTTGTAATAGAATGAACACTTCAAATTCTCTCTTTCAACAAATATGAGTGTAAAAGGAAAAAGATAATTGGCACATAAGATTTCGAATTATTTGATATTATACTTATATTTTCCTCTTAAATATTCATTCACTTAGATGTTCACTCTTCTTTTTTAGATATATAAAAACAAGGTTCATATTTTATAGGTGTAAAAGTATCATTTCTTTTTGTATGTGTAAGGAAAATCTTCTACATAATCTCCTTTTATGGGCTTAAGAGACTAAAATCCACCCTAATCTTTTTGTATACTAAGCACCAACCTATAGACCTTAGAAGGAATTAACTAAGAAAGTATATAAGCCTCTCAAATAGATCACAAGTTATAGTTAGTGCTAAAAAAATCCTATACTCAAGAATTTAAATCTTCACACAGAGCTTACTTTACTCAAAATACAAATACTAACCTTTAAACTATTTATAAAGTTCTCACACAAATACAATAGCCTTATTGGATTCTCTTATTTTTTTCAAGTCCATACGAAGGTTATTAAATAGGCTGAAGATTTAGAAACTAGTCAATATAAATAGTACACTTTTTAGAAAAGATAGAAAAATTAGCCATTAGGTCCTCAATAGGCCGTTGGACTCTAAGTTTCCTTCCTTCAATAGGTTGACCTTTTGTACTTCAATAAGCCATTGAAATTTTTTAATAGGTGTTGAATCTTCTCAATATCATCTAGCAGCTGTAACTCTTTTTAGTAACCTTTTTCAATGGGTTGATTTCCTTTATCAACAACCATTAGATGCTTTAATGTTGGCCAATTCTTCAAATGTTTGGCTTTTCAATCATCCTTTCAGTAGGCCATTTGTTCTCTCATGATCAAACTTTAATAGGTGTTGAGATTTCTTTCATTGCCATTCAACACCTTTACATAACTTTTTTCTTCTTTTCTTTTCTTTTATTTTTCTTTTTCTTCACCTCTATCTTGGACTTTGTTTGGGGAGGTCCATGTTTTTAAAACTTAGTCCAATAATGGATCTTCTTAGATTTTTTTATGAACATTTTCAAGACATTACTCTTAACATACTTGAACATTTTCTTCTTTAAACTTCAATACTCTTTAGGCTAACATTCTCTCCTGGTTTTATCAACCTTGGAAGCTTTAAATTTTATGATATAAGCTCTTCATTCTTTAAAACTTACCAAAATAAGTCATAACCAAAATAAACATAAATTAGTCCTAAGCAAAACAAACACTCAAATACAAAGTTAGAATTTTCAAAGTTTTGTTATCATTTAAATACATGATTAAGCAATGCCTTATCAACTTCAGTTACATTGTTAACATTTATCATATGCTCAACCTATTCAAATATGAAAATCTATTTATAAATGAATTATAATTAAAATTATTTATAAATAAATTTCATGATCTAAGTTGATTTGTTCCATAGATAATGTAAATGACCAAAAATTTGACTTTATTTAATTTTATCTTAATAAGAAGAAGAGACTTAAAGCAAAATAGGAAAACTTGACTTACTTAGGATAGAGATTGCTCATTTTTCTCTTTCTATTTATAGCTTTGTACTTCTTGCATGCCTTATGTTTCATTTATTTGTCACCATTTGCTTATTAAGATGAGCATAGTATACCCTCTCCACACATATCTAAATTGAGCAAAAATAAAATTTTTGTCCTAATGACTAAATTGTATATATGGCATGCAAAATTTTCATTAGTTAATAATAAAACTTATAACATTTATATACTTTCTTAAAACTATACATACTTTCAATTATTTAATATAAAACCTCCTTATTTTTATTTTTACCCTTTTATTTTTCAAACATTCAATTTTTGCCCTAAAAAATTTTCAATAGTTTTTAAAGAAATCTAAGCTTCAAAATCATCTATCTAAACTTGTTCTTTGGTTCTAATATCATTAAAGTAAGTATGCTCTCCGAAGGTGAAACTAAGAGCTATTTAGGGATTTGTTTAATAGAAGGAATTATTTTACTTCTAGCTTATTTTAGGATAAAGGTTCTTTATTCTTGAACAATAATTCTCAAATTCACTCTGTCTTAGAATCAACTCTTCTAAATGTTTAGAAAAATTTTCTAAGAACATACATAGAGAATTAAGCAAATTATTAATAATATTTAATAATCTTAATTGTGGATCCTTGTATGTTACATGATTTAACTAAAGCAATTAGGATAAGAACAGATGGTTTTAAAGTCCTTACTAGATATCTAATAATCATACAAATGTATCGAGCCTTGTTAGATAATGAAAATTATTAAATTTAAGCTCTTGATATAAAAATTTCTAAGATCAGTATCTTCTCTAGAAGATCTTTCTAATCTTTATATCCGAACTTGTCCAGTTAATATTTTACTAATATTTTGTTCACATAAAATAAATATAAGATCCTACAGTCTAAAAACTATATTAAATTATTGTCTCCTATCTTATATTAATACTAATCCTCTAGGCCAATTATTATTAGTAGAATGATTAGATGACATGAATATTAAACATGAAAAGATATATACCTTACTATCAACAATGGTCCACCAAGCTTCCATAATAGCTATAGCTTATCTTTGTGCCCATTACCGACAACACCAACTAATGGTTAAAGGTTATAGATGCGCTTCTACTTCTATCAACGCTAGGGATTTATAGCAATAGTCTTTTTTTAGACAATGATAAATACTCATAAGGTATATAAAAGAACAAACTCATTGAGAAAGATTTGGAAGAAACTCTAATTTTATTTATGGTCCCTCAAATCAACTTGAGAGAAGCTATTTATAGAGGTTTATCTCAAAAACAAAATAATTAAATAAATAATAATTAAACAAACTAAATAAAAAATAGCTAGTATCTATAAAACTATTTTACAACTAAATGCATGACAATTATTTATAGAATCTTATCTTATAAATATGATAAGATAAGTTCTTCTCTTTTAACTTGACAAATAGATTGCCCCGTCTTTATCTTTTACAGATAAGATAGGAAAAGATTTATCACATCAAGTTGATGTCATTAATGGCATTTTTAGTCACTACATCTATGAGATGTTTTTTAGAAGATTTATTTCCATCTTTTCTCTTTTCTTTTCTTCCTTAGTCCTCTAGCCATGGCTTATTCTTTGATTTCAGTGACCTGTATTTTAGATCTCAAAAGTTTTAGTTTTAAAGTTCAAACTAGTATCTTTATTTACTAGACTTAAAAATAATTTTCTTACTTCTTTTATATCCCTTTGTAAATATTTTAAGTTTTGTACAAGCAACCTCTTGGGATCATATGATTATACACATTTTACCATGTCTAAAAATGATATAATTGTCACCATATGCAACATTTTCCAAAATATGCTTAAGAAAATCTATATGAAAAATTTTATAGATTAATTTTAAGCCTTCATACATTCTCCTTTTGACGTCTATAAGTTGTTTATCTATTTTCTTTGGTTCACTAGTTGCCTTGATAAAATAGGACGAAGCTTCTATTATTTATAAGTACATCAGACCTTGCCATCTTTTCATATTTCACAATGATATTGATAAACTAAAATATAACAAGACTACGTGTATTTTTTTTTAGAAATCCTAAAGCTACATACATAATTTTAGGGAATGATAAACATAGAGATTGATCATCTATATTAATTCTAAGAATCATCATTAAGCTAGTCATAGTAAATATGAGACTTTTTTTTGTTCATGTATGATTCAATTTATAGACCTAGCCACCCATGTGATTGCTAATGAATATATGGTTACAATATAGAACACTCTTGAAGAGAGTGGTCTATCGAATGAACTATATTCTTCTTAATAAAGTAAACTAAGTTAGAAGAAAATAGTTTGATCATTTTTATAAGTAGATTTCTCATAGATGAAACTGGTTGGAGAAATTCTTCTTTACTTGTCTAATGAATATCAAGTTATCATTCTAATATTCTAATGTATTTAACAACTTCATTTGTGAAATGTTGAATTTTTTATGGATCTTTGTTGAAGAAACCTCTTATGAGTGCCATCAATTTTTGAAGCTGCACTCGAACTAGTAGAATCTCACTTGCGACTCCTACTTTTAATCGACCACGAGGGTTGGTCGAGAGGACTGGGGTCATACATTGGTACAATCCCTAAGTAATGGCACATGTTTTGGATAATTGGGGATCCTTAAGATCTCTCAAAAGGTAGAAGCCCTTTTCTAAAGTTGTAATCAATAGGGGACCATAGCGGGACAATACATTGGTACCATCCCTAATCAAAATGGAGTCGCCACCTAACTTTGGTCTAGATAAGAATATGGGCGACGATAAATTTTGAGCTTATCTAAGTCATTTAGATGGCCCAATTCATCTTTATCTCAATAGAAATTGAGTTTGAAAAGTAAGTACATATGGAAAAGAGATTATGCACCTCCACGATGCCTAGATTTAGGGATTTGGCCTTTAAGCATCTATAGTTCATAATTGCCATTTTAACCTTATTATCGATTAATCCATTTATCGATCCTAGGCATGTTTCTAGTGCATCACATCAAGCATGTCATCTCAAAGCACTACACACATGCATAGGAGAATAGGAGATCGTCACATCATAAAAGGGTGGTCATGCATAATCCATAAGTATAAACATGCAACCCAGGATTAAAAGGGATATGCATTTCAACCTATGAAAAGAAATTAAACATGTTAGTCATTATGCCATAACCAAAGAGATAAAGAAATTAAACCAACCTAAGTTTAAAGGATGCCATCAATCAACACACCACCTATTCCTATAATGATCTCCAAGCTTAAAGAACCTAACATGCATCTATGTCCAAATGTCACATTACCCATAATTCAGACATCAAATGAAAATATACATGGATAATGATAATAGCAAGTAAAGTACCAAAATACAAAGTTAGTAAATAAATCTTAAACACATAATGTAAGGTTGACATGCAAATGCATTTTAGAGGATGGGCAAGACCTTGAGCATGCCATCAAATCATCCTAATGGAATCCTAGGATTAATGAATCCTTATTCAAAGTTGCTCAAAATAGCTAGAACATCCATAAAGATACTAATAACCATATAAATGTTACGATATCAACATGTCAAAGAAGGCAATTTATATAAGGCTAATGGTATACATTATGCATTAAACATTGAGGATACAAAATTAGGGGTTATTAAGTTTTAGACTTTCTCCTTAGTCCAATCAATTAATCACCTCGAAAGTGAATGGAAGAATGAACAAGCTAGTCATTCTTCCATGGTGATCGTGATTAGAACATATATGCAACTAACTAGCAAAACAACACTATGATGCAATGCACTTATAAGGTCATTGGAAGTCTCAATCCTTTCCTAGTAATCTATAAAATGATAAGAAAATATAATAAACAATGTAAAACAAAGAGAAACACATAAAAAAGAAAGAGTTATAGGCATTAGGATCATGAAAATAGGAACTTATTGATCTTAGCTCCATTAATCAAAGGAATAAGGCTTATTAGCCTTGAAACCTATCCTTATTCAACTATTGAAGCTCCCAAGATACCCCTAACAACCACAAAAAAAAAAAAAAAAACAAAACAAAACGAGTGGAAAATGGAGTTACAAAGAGAAAAACAGCTCATCGGGACTAGTTTTTTCAAAATGAAAAAAAAGAGAGAGAGGGAAAAAATAATAGAAAAATAAATGCCTTGGATGCTCTTTTCTATTTGTTTTGCCTTCAATTGCACTATAATTTATATCAATCCCCAAAATACCAAGGGAATGTGTAAAGTCAAGTTACAAATGCCTAGAGCATATACTATACAAAAATTGCCAAAATAATGATAAATTTAGCTGCAAAAATTTTTCATAGCTAAATAGAAGTGGATTCCCATCAAAATGTCGACGAAATCAAAAAATTAGTAACAGATTCAAAATTTGTTGCTAATTTCATAAGCAAAACTAGCATTAAGGTGGTGCCAATTCACTACGTACGGTCTATTGACAAAATATTTTGTCTCTAGACTAGCAACTACATATAATGATGGACACTTGAGAGCTAGCAACGAAATTTCCTCCCCTAGGGTTTTTTTAATCCAACCCCCTCTCCCTCATCTTATTTTCCTTCTCTTTCCCCTCTTCCCTTCCTCCCACTATTGACCCTTCCCATTTTTCCCCTCCATTTTTTTTTCTTAAATTCCTTCCTTCTCTAGTCTTCCCCCCATCACCCACCACCATTGACCTCCTCCTTTAATTGTTTTCTTTACAATTAATTATAAAAATGATAAATAATTTGTAATATATGTATTTATTTTGTATATTAATTTGTAAATTAATGGTGAAATATTAATTTTGTAACTGATTATGAAATTAATAGTTAATTATTATTTTGATAATTAATTAGAAATTAAGTTTTAATTTTATGTTATATTATTCTTAATTATGGAATGTGATGTTCATTTGATTATTGTTACAAAGTTCACATTAATTTATATAAATTTAGTTGTGATGAAAGATTGTGGCATTGAGTTTTGATGAATGGTTGCGTTTGAAGTGTTTTTTATATACGTTTTTTTGTAGTATTGGGGTTATGGGTAGAGATATATTCGAAGTGTTTTTTTTTTTGTTGCAAGGATATCAATTATAAATCTTATATTGAGATTTTGGTAGGTTTTGGTTATGTTGAAATTTTGTTAGACTATTAGTGTTAATATTAATGGATCAAATAATATTACCAATATTTCGTCAAGGATTTAGCAAAAGATTCATTAGACACTGTAAAATTGTATCATGAATATTATGTCAAAAATTATAAATTTTACTCAAGTGCACATGTATCTAATAAAACAACTAATAGTAGTGAGATTTGCATAAAGGACACAAATTATAGTCCTGATGAGAGTGACTACTACAATCAATTAACTGATGTTTTGGAGTTAGAGTAATTTGTTATACCCTACAAGAGAACTATTTTATTCAACTGCAAGTGGTTTGATCTTAGATCAAATATCAATATGATAGTTCACAAGCAATACAAACTTGTTGATGGGAACTATAAAAAGAGATTTAATAAGTATAAACCATTTGTCCTCGCTTCATAAATAATACAAGTGTATTATGACACATATCCTAGTTTAAAATAGGAAAAAAATGATTGGTGGCTTGTTTGCAAAATAAAGGCTAGATTTATAGTGGAAGTTCTAGCTGTCAGCAATGAATCTTTCTAAGATGCTGCCACAAAGATTCATTAAAATCGATCTTCAGGTTGAAGATCAAAGATTGAGTTTGAATGATCTAACTAGTTCATATATTGACATTGATTTGAGTGAAAATGAGGATGATCCATCATAAAATGAAGAATTAGATAATGATAATGATGATGGTGATAATTTACATAACGTCGATAATGATTAGAGTTAGTTTTATCACAATTCAATTGATAATATTTATATTATAATGCATGAATGTAAGTGACTATATATATATATATATATATATATATATATATATATATATATAGGCTTATTCTTTGTCACCTTAGGTGCCACTATTTGATTAACCCACTCCATTGCCTCTAGCTCCACCATATCCAGCATCACCTTTACATTTTTTACCTTTTTCACTACCAACTGCATCTGCACCATCACTTGCCGATGATACTTCTACTGCATCAGCAACCAATCCTTCATCTTCTCATTAACTTAGGCTACAAGTTGTTAGTATGAGATATGTTATTCTAATAATCTCATCTTATATATATGTTCATATTAATAAATATATTTGGTTATATATTATTTAACTTTGCATTTTTTATACCGTTTAATCTCAGGAAATCAGTGTTCTAGCTATATTTCCTTGATTTTCAGGGATTATTTAGACTCTGAAGGTTATGCTTGGAAGATGGTGTTAACGAACACCAAGGATTTCTATTGAGAGGAGTTTAAGGTACAATTTAAATTATTGAATTAAAGTAAATTTTATTCATGTGTTCATATTATTTTGTTATATTGTAGAAATATTTTCTTTGGGATACCACTATGGAGTCATGGTTAAGATTGCATGCGAGCATACAACTGTGAGGGGTATTCAGATACTTTACCTAGTTAGAGACAAAGTGGTAATAAGCCACAATGCATCTCCCAAGAGATATGGAATATGTGGCAGCAATAATGGTCTACACTAGAATTTCAAGTTCAGTCTACCCAAGCTTCCAGGAACAGACGTACACAGACTACCAGGGTTGGTATTAGTCCATCTCACCATACAGTTGGATAATGGATTTGGTTAGTTTGTCTATTTATCTTTTTTTTTATTTAATAAAATTTTTGGACTAAAGTAATAAAATTTTATTTTAAGAAAAATAACTGAAATGTCTGCTCACAGATTTTGAGATTTTCAAGAAGACATACTGTAATATCCCTATCCCTATTCATTGGCATTATCACATGAATATATTCATTGCACAAATGATATGAAATCACATATGAGCATATGCACTGTATCAAATGATATGAAATCTCACATATGAACATATGCATAGGATAAATAATCATTTAGACATGTGAATTGTAAAAACACAATAACGACAATGGCACCGTTGCAATTGGGATACTTGAACATATATGCAGTGTTTGCATAGTTATATGACAAATTATTTCATGTTGTGTGCTTATTATGGCATCATAAATAATGGTGTTTTAGAGCTTAATTAAAAGTATAAGGAGC
>CATIWR010599147.1:0-28162 GCA_949677035.1 Omphalea diandra
AACGGCTAGTCCACGTGGCAACTTCTAATTAGTTCACTAGGAAAATATAGTCGTTGCTCTTTTACCTACTTTCAAAAGTCACGTCGCGAGCATTCTTATACAGGACTCGATAGAAGGATGTGAATTCGTCTGCCAAAGATGATCATCTTCTTCTTTATGATTCGTGGTCGTTACCAACAAGATGCCTCCGCGAAATTTGACTTCCAATGGTCTGTTAGGACACTTGTCATGTTGTGACTGTGGACTTGCTTCCCTTTTGAGTCACTTTGAAATTTGGGGTCGCGACTAGGGCGTGACACACACTGCGATTTCGTCTGTCAATTTTGGACTCGTTCATTTGGATGAATCACGGTAGAGAATAGCTTCACGATTTCGCTTGTCTGCTTTCTAGTAATGCTTCTTCACAGATAGCGGTCGCGAATCCAAAGTAGCGGTAGCGATTGAGAAGTCACTTTTCATACTTGAAGATTTTTGAGCTACATCCAACTTCCAACTTAGATAAAAACTAAAGGCTGCAAAATAACACTAATTTGAAATATTAGACATGATCAATCTCTTTTGTTAAGATCAAAAGAGGTCCAAGACTTGGGTTAACTACCTTAGTCCAACAAAATTGATACCCCAAACATCTAAAATCTCACAAATAAGAATATTGGTCCAAGACATCTCATAGCATCGAAATACATTACATGTTCATTAACAATGATCACAAGCACTTACATAAGAATGAACATCCTTACAAAGTGAAGGCCAGTAAAAACCACTTTGGAGAATTTTTGCAACCATTCTTGATGATCCATGATGACTTTTGCCTTCCTTTTCATGGAAAAAACTAATCACACTTTGCATTTCTTCCTCGGGAACACATCATTTTACTATTCCATCCCCACAGATTTTGTATAGGCAGGGTCCATCCCAAAAGTAATGTTTTACATTTGAGAAAAAAAAATTATATGGCACCACTTTTTCTGTTAAGAAATTAGCAAAATCAACAAACCAAGGTTCATTTTTATTATTAACAACATACACAATTGCTCATCGGGAATTCATCATGCAATGGAAAATCATGTATAGATCTCATACAGGACTTGAAATAATGGGTGTTTCAATCAATTTTTTCCTTAAGATTGTTGAATGCATGCAAACAATTGTCATCAAATTCAAATGGTACATCTTTAACCAAAAGATTTGTCAAGGGTTTAGCAATTTTAGAAAAATCCTTAATGAATCTTCTATAAAAACTGGCATGACTAAGAAAACCCTTAACCTTTTTTAAAGATTGAGGTAGAGGAAGTTTTTCAATAAGTTTTACCTTAGCCTCATTTACCTCAATGCTTTGAGATGACATTTTATGCCCTAGAACAATTCCTTCCTTAACCATGAAATGACATTTTTTTTTTCAATTCAAAACAAGGTTAGATTCCTTATATCTTTGAAGTACCTTTTCTCGATTATGCAAGCATGCATCAAATGATGACCCACAAATGGAAAAATCATCTATGAATACTTCCATGAAATTGTTAATGAAATCAGCAAACAAAGACATCATGCAACTCTGAAATGTAGTTGGCGCATTAAATAACCCAAATGGCATCCTCCTAAATGTAAATGTTCCACGTAGGCAAGTAAAAGCTGCTTTTTCTTTATCTTCAAGTGCAATGGCTATTTGAAGATGTCTAGAATAACCATCAAAGAAACAATAAAACTCATACCCTGCAAGCTTTTCAATCATTTGATTAATAAAGTGGAGAGGGAATTAATCTTTCTTAGTGGCTTCATTTAATTTTCTATAGTCAACACACACCCTTCAACTTGTTATTGTCCTAATGAGAATTAATTTATTATTTTCATTTAATACAACAATGGTCCCAGCTTTTTTTTGTAAAACGTGAACAAGACTTACCCATGATGAATCAGAGATATGATAGATAACACCTACTCTAAGCCATTTAAGAATTTCTTTCTTTGCTACTTCTTGCATTTTAGGATTTAAGCTTATTTGTGGTTGTGCTTTAGGTTTGAATCCATCCTTCGTCAAGATTTTATGCATGCAAATTTAGGGACTTATTCCTTTTATGTCAGCAACGCTCTATCCAATGGCTAAGATGTGTTCCTTAAACACCCTTTTTAGTTTTTCTTCTTAAGAACCTATCAATTTAGAAGAAACAATCACAGGAAAGGTTCAGTGTTCTCTCAAGAATATATATTTTAAATAAAGAGGTAAAGGTTTAAGTTTCAAAGTTGGAGGAGTTTCAATGGAAGGTCGTAATCATTTAGCAGGAGTTGGTTCTTCCAAAGGTAAAAATTTCCTTTTTTTTTAGCTTGAATCCTTCTTAACCTACCTCCAAATAATTGAATTCCTCCTTATATTCTTCATCCAAAACCTATACATCATCACAAGAATTAAAAATGATATTCTCTAAAAGATCATCTAATACAAATGCATTTGCTTCATTTGCACACACCTTAATGCAATCAATCAGATGTATTTCATTTGGTAGGAGTTCGTTCTTCCAAAGGTAAAAATTTCCTTTTTTTTTTTAACTTGAATCCTTCTTAACCTACATCCAAATAATTGAATTCCTCCTTATATTCTTCATCCAAAACCTATGCATCATCACAAGAATTAAAAATGATATTCTCTAAAAGATCATCTAATTTAAATGCATTTGCTTCATTTGTACACATCTTAATGCAATCAATCAGATGTATTTCATGTTTAATTGTGCTAGGATGTTTCATGGATTTAAACATATTGAACACTATTTCTTCATCATTGATTCTAAGAGTAAGTAAACCTTTTTGTTACATTAATTAAAGTATTATTGGTAGTAGGAAAAGGTTTGCCTAGAATCAAAGGCATTGTACAATCTTGCTTTGTATCTAACATAATAACATTAGTAAGTACAATAAATTTTTCCACCTTAATTAAAACATCTTCTACTATTCCCCGAAGATATTTAATAATTCTATCAGCTAGTTGCAAGGTAATAGCAATGTGTGCCAATTCATGTAATCTAAGTTTTTCAAAAATAAAATATGTTATATTAGCACCTAGATCACATAAAGATTTTTCAAATTCAATATCTCCTATAGTGAAAGAGATAGAAAAACTCTTTGGATCTTTTTAAAGAGATAGAAAAACTCTTTGGATCTTTTATTTTAGGGGTAATTTGTAAAGGAAAATTGTTAAACATTCTTCATTAAGCTTCACCATCTCATGTTCTTCCCATCTCTTTTTATTGGAAATCACATCCTTTAAAAATTTAGCATAACTTAGTATTTGTGAAACTACATCAAGAAAAGGAATATTAACATGTACCTTTTTAAACAGCTTTAAATTTTTTTCAAATTGCTTATCCAAGTTAGCTTTTGTTGGACTAGATTAGTCAAAACTAAGTCAAAGGTCTCTTTTAATCTTAACAATGAAGATTGGTTGGTACTAATGTTTTGTTTAAGTGTTGTTTTTGCAGTGTATAAGTTAGGATCTCATTAGAAGTTGGATGGAAGTCTAAATCTCTAACTTTGAGTAAGACATCCAAATTTGCGGTCAGGATCCTATAATTTGAAACCGCGACCCTACAATAAGGATCGATGAAGTTAAGGCCAGAAGAATTTGCAAAGGAAATCGTACCCGCAATCTAGCCAAAGGAAACTTGACTATCACACAGAGGTATTCACGGTGGTGTTCGCATCCTATGTTGCAACCATGAATTTCATAGTTGAAATAAGGGAAACAAGTCTATAACCACAGCACTCCAAATATCCAAAGCAACCGTTGGAATATCAAAATTTGTGAAGGCGAAGCACCTGTCGCAACTCAACCAAAAATGGTGTTTCTCCTCACCAAATAGAGGAATTCACGGTCTCAGTCACGCCCAAGAAGGGCATCAATATCGATCGCAATTTTGGTTGAATAGAGGAACATAATGGTTATATTTCTTAGAGCACCAATAGTACATCGACACGTGGACTAACCGTTAGACACAAAATGGGGTTCTCTACCGCGATTTTAAGCTTCCCAATGTAAATTGAAAAATCGCGATCGTGAAATGCCAATCAAGACCACGACTTCAGTCTGGCAGGCATTTAACATAAAATTTACCTAGTTTATCTTAGAGATTTAGGCATAGTTTGTGAGTAACGTCTCTTTGGTGGATGTTGCCTATAAATACTCTACCAAACATATGTAAATGCAAGATCATTTAATTAATTGTGATCAAACTCTTACAAATTTGCTTCACAACTTCTTATTCTTGATTTTGTAGGCTTGATTGTTTGGTGTTAACATTAAACACCTTTGTAATTAGGTTGAGAGTTAGCCTAGCTTCCAAAACTCTTATAAAGGTTGAAGTGTGAGCTTGCCCAAAACACTTGAGTAAGGTTTTGTGTGAGCCTAGAAATACAAAGTTTAAGGGTTGTGTGTAAGACATAAAACACATTGTACAAGTTTGGTGTGAGCTTGGAAACACCATTTTGAATTGAGTGAAATTCTCAATTGTGAAGAATTAGGAAGTGGACATAGGGTTTGTTAACACTCGAACCATTATAAATATCTTGTCTTCTTTCCTTCTGCTTCTTCTCAATTCTTTAAACACCTAACCTTCCTTCCAAATTTTTTAATCTCCCATCAATTCAACCCCCCTTTTTGGTGTACTAAGGCCAACAGCTTTCAAAACTCTTTTAAGATAAAGAAGAGGAAGTTGAATAGCATCTAAATTAAGTTTAGGTATACTCCCTGTGGTTTCCATAGATGAATCATCAACCTTATCTTGCTCCTCTTTCTTTTCTCCTTCAATTTCTCCAATTATCTCTCCACCTTTCAAAGTGATAGCACTTACCTATTCTTTTGGATTCTTTTTGGTATTACCAGGGAACTATCTTTCTCTTCTCTTAAAGATCATGTTAACCAACTATCCCACTTAAACTTTCAAGTTCTTATTATGGTTAAATCCTTTAAATTTCCCTTCTTTTCTTATGGCAATGGTTGTTGTTGTTGAAATCTAAGGGGTTCTTTGGTTTGTTGTTACTCTAAGAAAAATTTGGTTGGCTCTTCCACTCTGGACTATATGTATTTCAACAGGGATTGAAATTTGACCTACCACCATGAGAAAAAAAAATTAGCACTTTCATGATTAAAAACAAAGGGAATTTCTACCTAATAATGAGAGCTTGGATGTCCCATTTGACCTGGATCAAAAGTTAAAACATTCATTATTGTAGCATTAACATTATCTAATTTTTTTTCAAAGAAGCAAGTTAAGCAGATAAAGTAGTAAAAGAATCAATATTATGCATTATATGTTCTCTTCAATCAGCTTTATCATTATTCCATTGGTTGTTATTAGATGTCATCTCCTTCTCCAGCTTAAAAGCTTCATCGTTATAATTATGTCACTTGCAGTTGCATCAATAATTAAATGATTAGATAGAGTAACATAATTATAAAAAGTTTGAATTTCATGTCAAACTAGTATTACACGATGAGGACACTTCCTAAGCATCTCATTAAATTGCTCCCAAACCTCATGTAATGACTCTCTCTCTCTCTCTCTCTCTCTCTCTCTCTCTAATTAAACAAAAGTGGTAATATCATTTACCAATTTAACTATTTTAAAGGGAGGAAAATACTTAGCCTATAATCTTTTAGTCGAATCATCACATGTAGTGATACTACTTGACGGAAGTAAATTAAGTCAATCCTTAGCTTTATCACACAATGAAAAAGTAAAACCCTAAGTCTAATAGCATCATCACTAACTTTATTATGTTTGAAAGTGTCACAGATCTCTACAAAATTGACAATGTGTGCATGAGGATCATCAGTTGGTAGCCCACTAATTTGAATGCTTATTTAAATCATTTGGAAAACAGTTGGCTTGATTTTGAAGTTGTTGGCTTGGATTGTCAACTTGCTAATGCTAGAAATAGTTTCATCAATTGTTGGATAAGCATAGTCTAAAAGAGTTCAGTTTGCATTTATTAGGTCTGTTATTCTATTTTCAATTTGCTCTTGCTCTTTATCTTTGTTAGCCCTTCTAAGTTTATGAAAAGTGCTCTCTATTCAGGATCAAATTCCATTGGTTGCTCGCCACTAGTATGTGTGATGTACTAATCAACCGAAATAAGCAAGAATTAAAAATCAAAATAAGAAATAGAAAAATCAAATTAACCATGTTTAACAAGTTCTAATATTATTTTAGGATTAAATCTTCGACAACAGTGTCAAAAACTCGATAGTTGAATTTTGAATAATCATAATAAGTGCACTAATTATTAAGTAGTAAAAGATATCATTTTCATGAGAATTTAACAAACTAAGTATTAAAATTATAGTTAACTTTTGATTATTTGTACAATTGAATTTAAAAGAGTAATTAAACTATGAAAATTCAAAATAAATAAACTACCAATTTAAAGACTATAAACAAAGGAAAGCAATAATAATTAAAGTTGCAACAATCAAATTTAAAGAGCTAAAAATATTGGTCCACCTAACCCTTCAAATGGATTTCAATTAAATAAATTCAACAAAGATAATTTATTATTTTCATATGTTGAAATTTTTTCTAAAATTGCTCAATATTTCCTTATGAGATATGTTAATCCTATTTTTATCTCGTAACTCTTAGATCCCTCTATAGAGTTCTCAAAATAGAAAACGCATTAAGTTTCATGAAAAACTTGTAAATTCATATGAATCATATATATATATTCCTATATACCATTTATTTAGTCAATTATGCAAAATCTTTTTTCAATTCATTTATATAAACCAAATTAATCAAGAGGTGATCAAGCTTTCAAAAGCATTAAGCACAATAATTTATGGACAATATGAAAATAAAAATATATTGATTAAATAAAATAAAATCAATTCATTGTTGTGATAAGACTTTTCATAGCCTTAATTACAAGAAAATTAGTTCATGAAAAAAGAAACAAAATAAAAAAGAAGAATAAGAGATGAAATTATGAGTTCCCACTAGTAGAGAGAATGTCTTCAATTGATGTTGGTTGCACTCTCTCCTTTGTTATTCACGTCTTCCCCTCCTTTTCTACAAGAGAAAAGACTCCTATCTATAACACAAAAATACCTTACTCAAAAATTTCTCCTAAAAAAAATGAAGATATTGTCTTCCCCAATAGTTTTCTAAAAATATCTAAAATAAGATATAAATTTATGGTAAATCTGCTAAATCAATTCTCTAAAATAAGATAGGATATTCTATTAAAATCAAGTTGAAAATTAGCTTTTACTCACTTAAACTCGTTATACCTGGATTAACAAGTCGCGACGATTTCTTATCACTGCAAGTCTCTTGCCCAAAATTGCACTTCACTTCTTTTTGTTCCAAAACTTAAAAAATTTGCAAATTGATGTGTAATCTCTCATTTTCATTTCTAATGCACTTGAAATATTAAATTTAAATTTCTTGAATATGAGATTCAATTAAAATTAAAAATTAAGCACAAAATAGAAAAAATTATCGTAATTAAATATGTTCTTTCATGCTTTATCGGTTACTAATAATAACGTTAACAAAAAGTAAATTTTCACCTTGTCCTCCAACAACAAGATAAGTTGAAGGTGCTGATGCCTTTTGTAACTGAACTTCTTAGGACAGCATGCTTCTCTCGATTTGCCCCACTAATTAGGGAATGAAACCTTCGTACAGCGAGCTCAGCATTTTAGTACATCACAATCTCCTTTTCGATACCACTTCATGTTTTGGGAGCCGTGTAGCATTGGTTCCATCAGCCATGCCAAAATTTTGTTGGTGATAATTTTAGACAAGTGAATGCGAGCATGTCACCTGGTACCAGATTGTATTGACTTCTTGAATTAAATTAAATGTGAGATTCCGAAACTTATTTACCGCAATTTGTTTGGATTCTACTAGCTAAATTAATTTATAGAATATGAAAGCTAATTTTTAAGTTCATTGAGAGGTTGACTTTAAATTACATGTCTTACTGACCAAAAGAAAATATATTGCTCGTAAACTTGAGAATCACAATGAAAATGATTGCCAATAAAAATAAAAAATTTAGAAGGATTCGGTACTTATTGAAAGCTGTTTTTATTTATTTATTTATTTGTATTTGTTTCATCCCCAATTAATCTCCAGTTTTCTCTATTTAATCTTTTCTGAAGTTCTCAATTGACACTTTCCCACTCTTTTAATAGTTATTTTACTCCACTCTCTAACTTATTTTAACCTCTTTAAACCACCCATTCACACCTGCTAATTAAATAATTTTAATAATAATAAAATTATTTAATTAATTATTGCATCGAATTGTGTCTAAATGAGCTTGATTAAAAATAATGGACTAAGCCTATTTAAATTCTGAACCAAACAATTTTAGATGGACTTTGTCTTCAAAATCAGTGAAAACGGTCGTAATAGCAGTAAAACAAACTCACTTTAACATTGTTTCTTTCCTAAAATGACCAAAGTATTCACTTCAAAACACAAAACCAAAAAGAAAAAAAAAAGATTCTTTAGATAGACAAACAGAGGAGGGAGAAAATTCCGAGAAATGCGGTCTACACCGTTGGGAATCGCGGTATCCCCAACTAATTTTGATTTCAAGAAACAGCGGCAATCATTCTTTACCTCTCGTCATTCTTCTAGGGGTTATCATGAACGCTCTGTTTCTGCTCTCTCCAAATCAGGTACCTTTAACAGGTTTCTCCTTTCATGTTTTCCAGTTTAGTACTTGCTGGGTTTTCTCCTTTTATGGGTTTTCTTTGTAGGCTCTACTTCTTCATATCTATCTGTGTTTTTCTTCTGATATAGTCAATATTTTGACTGGCAATTGAGTTTTTGTCATTTTTAGACAAAATTATAATTGTTTATCTATCCTCTGAGTTTGGTTATTGAGAAAGATTTTCAACTCCATGATTATTTTGCTTTAGTTTGCTAGAGTATAAAGTTGTCTTTTTTTAGTATTATGTGGAGTGTTACTAATGTACATAGCAAGATAAGTCTCACACAAGTTAAATTTGGTACTACATTGTAGCTTACAGAAAATTCTTGCTTGAAGATTTCCCATTATACTGTATTTGCTATCGAAACTAATCTATTGTAAAACATTGCATGCATGTGAATCTGCTACTAGTGTGGACCTGTGCAATGTGAATGATACTTTTCATTTCATAAACTATGTGAAAATAACGTAACAACTTTATGTGAAAACTAGATTTCCCCTTCTCTCTTGTTTTTTGGGCCCGCAAGAGTTTACTTATTGAAAATGATGGAACATGGCTATTTTATTAGTCTCATTCCTATGTTTATCAGAGTCTGTTCCTTTTCTTTTGTGATGGAAAGATGGGGCTTTTCTTTTCTTTCCCAAATCATATCCATTATACAAGTTTAACTTTCTGTAATGTGGTTGCACAATTTTATTGGATTCTAAAACCTCAACTGGATGATTCTGGTTGTTGTGTGTAGGAATATGCAGAGCAAGTCAACTGGTTGAGTTATTCCCGACTGTGTCTCCAGAGATTGTTGTGAGGGAAGCAAGGTTAGAGGATTGCTGGGAAGTTGCTGAGACTCACTGCAGCTCCTTCTTCCCTGACTACTCCTTCCCTTTAGATTTTGTGTTGAGGATTGACAGGCTGGTGGCAATGTTATCAGGATTTTCTATACCAAATGGTTGCAAGAGAACTTGTCTGGTTGCTGTCATTGGCAGCTCAGGTGATGATACTTTCTGCTTTGGAAGTGAAGATTTTAAAGTTGGGGGTTTTGATGGGAAGTTCAGTCTCAGTAGAGGCTATGTTACTGGAATATTGACTATCGATACAGTCGCTGATTTTCTTCCCAGAAAAGGCCCCCTTCGACAAAGAAGGTGAGTCTGTCAGTCTGGCATTTTACACATTGGACCCTCATGTTTTTCTGACTACTTAAATGTTGTGTTGGGATCTAGCATTTAAATGTTTATGAGTTGATTTGGGTAGTAATTATTTAGTTAACACATGTGGTGCTTTCTATCATTGAGTGTGGATTATATTGCATGATTTGCTCTCTGAATATTATTGAGGTAAACCATGTTATCTTTTATCAATGTAGTGTTATGAATAACATGTGGGACATGTGTAGTCTATAAAAAGTAATTACTGGATGATAACTGTTAATATGATGGCAAGATTTAAAAACTAAGATGTATGATGCATCTTCAACTAAATGACTGTTATTAACTAAGGGGTCAGCAGCAGATAATTTTATATAAACATCCAAGTTGATAAAAATTCGAAAAAATGCTAATAGTTTCTGTTAGGAAACATAATCCAAAAAATTCTGCTAGTTTCTATTAGAAAACATAATCGAAGGGAAAGAAGGGCAATAGTCTGAATTCTATTAGTAAAACTGGACTCTAAAGAAATTAATGCCATTGCACTGTCATAGCCAGGTGACATAACTATTTAGCAATATCCTCTTGAACTGTCTTCGGCTTGACACAAATTTATAAAAGGAATTCTTTATGCCAGTGATGCTGGCACATGAATATATTTTGGAAAGAAGTCCTAATGGAAACTGCTCAGAAATTTTCTGTAATAAAGAAAGTAGTGATATGATAGGCATTTCACTCATCATTGATGATGGAAGGACATTTTAATATTGTTGTCCTAGTCTTTTTTATTTCGTCATTGAAAGAAGTGTGTGAGTAGGTTTTTGAAAGTTTTCGGAACTGACTTTTCTTTTCATAAGGAAAAACTTTTTTAGTTTAATCATTTATAAATAAAATATCCCCAAAACAAAAATATTTGATATTTTTAGATGCAAACCTTTGTTGAGGGATGCTTCAGAAATTTAGCCCTTATCATGTTATGTATCCATCATGCTGTAATGAAAAGCTTCTTTGTTCCAAGGAAAGGGAGATAAGGACATGACAATGATACCCAAAGAGAAGAATATGTTTGGGAAAGGCGTAAAAGAAAGACTTGGGAAATGGGAACCTTGATGAGACTGAGTGCATGAGTGTTTATATGTAGGTGTGGCGATTGTTCCCTTGTGTGAGAATACATGAATGGATAAGTGTCATGTCAGGAAGAGTCTTAAGAGGGAAAATATATAAATGAACATATGTCCAAGGATGTAATGTTGGTGAATCTTAGAGACATCTCATTCTAGAGAAAGAAAGTGTGTCCATTAAATGATGAGGCTAAAAGTCATTTGGAAGAGATGTGGAGATTATGACAACTCCATTTAGGAGTCATCTACAGTGCACGAAAACATGGAAGGAGCTCTATTTTCATGTTTCAGAAAAGGAAAAGCATGTGAAATGTGTAGAAATGGTCATAAATGGTTTCCGGCATGCATCTGCAATTTTATATTAATTTGGAAAATCATTTCTACTTCTAAAACGTGTCTAGATTTTTCAAAAATAAATTGTATGGTAAAGGCTGTCTTTCTCCTTCAGCGTTTTCCTCTTGTTCTTCATTTTGGTCTTTTCTTTGTTTGGATTTAATTTTGCTAGGTTCCAATTATAGCAAATAAAATAAAATGGAAAACAGAGAAAGAAATATGAGAAAGATACCAAGGAACTTGGAAGTTCTTGGGTTATGCTTTTTAATATGTTTTCTTCTAATTATATTGTGTATGTTTGTGTAAGATGAAAAGAGAGAGGGATTTCCATTTCCGATATTTTATGAAAATGTTATTTCTCAATGTTCAATTTATATCGTATACATTTACCATTTTAATGCTAGCTTTGTGCTCATTGATGTAATGTCACTCGGCATAATGTATAATCTTAGGGGAGAGAATGTTAGCGCCAGATGTCCTAGAAGGGATACATGGGTTGTTCTCGATCCAAAAATGGTAGGTCAAGTAAGCCAAGTCCACTTGACAAGCTGTAGTCTAAACTCAACATAAATATCCCAAACTGAATATCATAGAATTATCCTAAAGTAATCCTATGTAGAGATCCAAAACGGGTTGATGGACCGTGTTCGTGTCTTGTTAATCCATTTAGGTGACACGATTATGGTCAATATAAACACAACCTATTTATAATTATGTCAAGATACACGAAATTTAAATGGGTTACATGAACACGATATGTGAAAATCATTTATTTAATTGGATCATACATGGGTCATGTAACTTGACACAATCCATTTAATGTGTAATTATAACCTAAAAAATATAAATCAATTGAAATATTATCAACTATCATATATTCTTCTAGATTCAAAGTAAACATCAATAAAAAAATCTAAATAAAGATTAGTAAAACATCAAAATTCAAATATTTTTATAAATAAACATAAACACATAAAAGTTTTAAGTAAACATCATTTAAATTTTTATTAATAAATACAAATACATAAAAGGATGTTTATATATTTTATAAAAATGACCATTTTAACATTGACATTGCACATAAATTATGTAGATTATAAATAAATTGTGTTGAGTTAACACGACATGTGAAATTAAATAGATTATAACGAATTTGCATGCCAACCTTTTACATAACTTGTTTCAAGTCGTGTCATAAATGGGTAAACTTGTTTACGACACGAATTCGCTAAAGTTTAACCATAACTCGCTAATATTACGTATTTCGCAAATCATGTTCGAATGTCATAACCCATTTTGACATCTTTAATAATCAACATTGAACATGTTGGCATTGGCATGACTTGTAGCTTTCACATTATTTTAGTATTTTGCAGAACTTTCATAGGTGTTGGCAGAAGTGACCTCCCTCCTACAACCCTAATGACAGGACATGGGGGAACATATCTTCTCTCAAGAGGGGTGGGGACAAGACCTTCCTTCCCATATGCACGGATTGCCCTTCATCTTAATTTATTCACTTTAGGAATGAAAACAAAGAATCTCATAAAAATAACTGCATTAGGACTATCCAACCTCTTCAAGTTTTGAATTCTAAAAGAAAAGCCAATTATTTGGCCTTCCTTTCTTTTATGTCATTTCACCATCTTTTGGACTTTGTTAAATCCACATGCATTCAAACAAATATATATTTGTGAGAATCCAACAACCTTTTCTTTAACTGTTTAATTACTATTTTGTTTATATAAAAGACGAATTGGATTCTTTGCAAGAAAATTTTTTTGATAAAAAGGCTTCAAAATGTATGCGGCTAGTAATCTAATAATGATCAAACCTCTTATTATTATAGTGATAAAAAAAATCTCTTTATTAGGAATTTATCAATATGAAAAGATTCCATGTACCATGGACTGCTTGGTATCTACATCACCATCATGTGAAAGGTACAAGTCATGCATGTTTAATGTTTGATTTTACTGTAAATAGAATTACTTGAGGATTAACAATAGAATATGTTGGCTAATACTAGGATATTTGGGATGAATCATTTGGCTTCGTGGCTTTATAGTTGGAGAGTTGTCAAATGGGCTTCGATATACTTGATTGTCATTTCAGTAATTGGGACCAACCTATACGTTTAGCAGAATGCATGGCACTTTCACATTTTTCACCACAGATAATGGCATGTGGGCATCACATCAATAACCTTTACCTGTACTCATCACCATATATACCCCTTACATCTATTTCGAAGGACAACCTTTCACCTTACCTCATTATCTAATGGATCCACTTTCCCTATCTAGAAAGGCACCTTCTAACTATAACTAAGATGTTCCTCATGTTTACTACTAACATTCCCTCTTTGAGAGTTACGCCTGTTTGTGTTCCTTGACTTTCTCTTTCAAGATTCCCACTTACATCAATCTTATTTCAATAGTGGGAATAATCAACACATTTAATCCTAGATTTTCACTTCCATCTGTTCTCTTTTCCATTACTCTTCCTTATATGTTTCTCCCAAACACATTATCCACTTTGGATATGAGCATGATGTGCATGCAATATTACTCATCTCCCCTCTCTTTATATGAAGGCTCACTGCAATATATTCTATTAACATTTGTATCATAGCTAAAGGGATAAAGGATCACATGTTATTTGTATGAATTTCTTATATTAGCTATCTTATTGAGACGTTAACTTTCTTGGAGCTCCATTATAGTAGTATGCTTCTTCCCTGAGATATTTGAGGAGATTGAAATAATTCACGAATCTATTATCATATATGTGCATATTGTTTGTCTAGTTGTGCATTTCAAATAATGGTGAGAAATACAAGTTAACGAATTCAATCTAGTATAAAAATTGCAGTTGTTGAGGTTTTTGCATGTCCTCTAAACCTTGGCCTTTTCATTCAGCATATAAAAATTGCTAATGATAGTTGATCTTATATTCATTAAGGAGTACTTCATTTTAGTAGGATTTTCTAAACTCTTTTGATCACATCTATATTAGGAGTGGCAATTTTTGTCATATTGTGTTGTGTCTAATTGTATCGTATCGAAACACGTGTATAATACAAAAAGGTTCAATTCCGAACATAACTCATTTAATTAATCATATTATAATAGATATTAATATGTCATGACACGGAAGTACATATTTAACCTGAAAATATAAAGAAAAATTAAAAAAATACTTGGTTTTTAACTAAAAAATATTTATATATTGAGAAAATAGAAAATAGATATTGAAACCCGAAATAAATGTATATAAACACATTTGCTTACATTGTGTTTCAACATGTATATTTGTATAGTATATTATATGTTAACCATTAACCTAATTATATAATAATGTTTAATTATATCTAGTGCGGGTTAAGTGGGTCAACTTATTTAAATTTATTTTTTTTTATCATGTATCCTGTTTGTGACCCGAACTTGTTTATCTTATTTACATCAAATTCAAATTCGTTTAATTACATGTCATATTGTATTGTTTAATCAAGTTGTGTCAAAAATTGTCAAACATAATTTATATCCATATACCTATGATCTTTATGCATGCAGCTGTCAATACTATTGAGTTGATTTTTGTCGGTACTTGTTCTTCCCCTTCAAGAAACTTATCATTTCAGCCTTCTGTATATATTACATTACTATATTCAATAGAAAATAGGGTTTATGAAAATCAATGGAGTGAAATTTCCAGTTCAGCTTTCCAATTTCTATGCATTAGTTAGTCCTTGCAATTCATGTATGTCTCGTATCCTTTCTTAATAAAATTGGTTGTGAACTGTTACTTTAGAACTTACACTACACAAGGCTATTACGGGAAATTCTCTCTCTAACTCTCACCATAAACATAAAATTTCCATCATATTGGTGTTCGAGAAGGGTATCAAACCTGAAACCTCCTACTCTCCACACTCCTGAAGCATGTGTGTCTAAGTTAATGATATTATCATTTATCTCGACTATTACCTTTCCAACAGCAGTTTGTAAATAGTTCAAGAAAATCCAAATCCATATTATTTGAAATTTAGAGTATCAAAATGTGCTTGATTCTTTTCTTTATCTTAGTTGTCCATTCAAATCCTAATATGATCTAATACTGGTGTGCTTGATATTTTTAATGTACATTACTTGATTCTTATATTTAAGTCTATTTGCACTATTCAATCGGTTACCGAAATGATATCCTTGCATTGTGTATTTCTGCCCAGGACTGGAATTGCATATGTATCAAATGTTGCAGTTCGGGAGAAATACCGGAGGAAGGGGATAGCCAAGAGACTTATTGCAAAGGCTGAAACTCAAGCCAGAAGCTGGGGATGTCGTGCCATTGCTCTACACTGTGATATGAACAATCCTGGGGCAACGAAACTGTACAAAGACCAGGGTTTCAAATGTATCAATGTACCAGAAGGTGCAAACTGGCCCCAGCCCAGGACCTCTCCTGACATCAAATTCAACTTCATGATGAAGCTTCTAAAAACCCCAACAATGATTAAGAACTCGTAGGAGAATACAGATGTCAAAATGTAAAAGAAAATTGTAGGTAGAAGGTTAGATATAAAGAACAAAATGGGTTACCTCTTGTATATATGTTCAACCTTAAAAGCTGCATGAGACCGTCATGGTGTATTATATTTATGTTAACTGCAATGTTTTGTCCTGCATTATTATTGTTAATAGCCAATTTTAGAATAAAAATTTTTTTTTAAAAAACCTATCTTGATTATAAATTTTTTAAATATAAATTCTGCAAATGAAAAGTTTTTTTTTTTAACAAAAATCAATATCTAAACATTTTATTTGCTAATATCTATTAAATTAAATTATCAATATCATTAAATTACTTTCAACAGCATCTAAAAACATTTTCAAAATCACTGATAGTTAGATTTTCAAAATCTGAGTAAATAAAATCATATTGTTACAATAACAATGTCAAACATGCTCTAAGTCGTCAAAAGGATGCAAATTACAGCTGCAAAAGATGCTTGCATGTCATAAATTGCAAAAAAGGGTTTTTACTTTTGTTCTTTTGAGATAAGCTTGAAGCTAATGAAATTTATTTTGATGCAAGGGTGAAGAGAAAAAGATGGGAAAAAAAATTCAGCAAACCTGCATCTGCAACCTTACCATAGTAGGATGAATCAGTCAATCAGAAAAAATTTACACAATACACTTGACAATTAAGGAAAATTACAAAAATACCACAATAAAATAGAAAAATTATAGAATTTTTTCTTTATTAATTGGTTCACCATTTACATGGTGAAGTCAGTCCACACTAGGAATTTTCCAAACCACACAAAAAGTGAAGACTCAATGGACTGGGCAATAATCTTACAATCACTATGAACCACAAATTTAATCTCTTATTCTGGATAAAGATCATATTGTTCTCACAATTAGGATATAGTTCTGTGTATTACATCTCTAGAATTTTAAACCTAGACAAAGATTCTTTTTGAGCTCGGAACATTCACATTCTGACAGAACGGAAAAAACTGCGAGTTTGCTCACAGGAGCATAGCTGAGGGGATGCTTACTATAACTAACTGGCTTGCCAAGAAACTGACAAATGGCGGTCATCACTTGATGGCTTATTACGGTTGGACAAATTTGTGCAGGGCAGATGTATCCAGAGCATGGAACTCTTTGACAGCAGAAGCAACAGCAAGTCCAAGTTTTACAGCATCTTCGTGGCTAGGTGCCTAGAATGGAATTACTTTTAGTTGCTATATGTTCAAAGGTTACAGCAGTTGATGCACAAACTGAAAGAACCACATTACCTCAATGTTAAGGGGAAGAACAGGATCATGGAGAGATAGTCTAAGAAGGAACCACCCACCATAACCAGAAACTCGAACCTAGTTTAAGTAAAATGGAAAAAGTGTCGGAATATTTACTGAGACAACTTGGAAAAACCCATGTGTGAAACTAGTCGAGAATGCAAAAGCAGCTGCAGTCATCAATAACTCAAATAATGATATTAAGTTTATTCACAAAATTATTGCTGATCTCTGTCAAACTCACCCCTTCATAGTTAACAGGAGCTTTCTGAAGCTTTGGATCTAAATTTACAGAGTTCTCTAAGTGTTTCAGCACTGTCTCTCCATAGTCCCGGAAAGATCTGGATAATTTAATTTATCAGTAACTTTACAGAAACAAAGTTACATAAGCATAAAACCATAAAAGGAGCCATACCCTCCTTTAAGATCTGGATGACTCTGATTGATTTTTAATCTCAATTCTACAGCCACTGCAGGTTCTTGCAGACCCTCCACCAAATCAGTCAAAACTTGGCTGCCACCACCAACTCCTGAAACTCTGGCTGAAGCTAGTTTATTTAGGAGTTTAACCTGCATTAGTAACCAGATGATCAAAAGAACCAAATTAAGCAACTAATGGGCAACACAGGATACCAAAAGTAAGGCCATATTATTACAAATAAACCTACCATGAGGTATGCACCATCATCTAGCCAGTGATTTTCCTTGAGAGCTCCATGCCCACTTGTCTCAATAGCTAGATGCGACTCCTCGCCAATTGAATTCTGTTTTCGGAAACTCAAAATTGCAATAATTCACTTCAACTGAATTTTTTAGGTTAATTACACATCTGGAAACCATTTGATTGCTAGAATTCAAATCTTACAACTAAAAGACCTAAGACGAGTTGAATTCAATATAAGTGATTTTGAAAAAAAATGAAAATCATGTCAAAAGTGGCATGCTTTTGCAACAATTCATTTTGATTCATGAGCCTCACCATTAAATACCTAAGATACCTTTATTCAAAATAAAAGTGTCACTTTATAAATGTGGTCGAAACAGGAAAAGAAAGTAATTCATTTTATTCTTTAATTATTCCAAAACAATGAAATTCAAATGAATTTGAGTTACACATGGCAAGAGGATTCAATGAGAATTACTTAAGGCCACTTCCATATCCATCTTCAGTAACCTCAGAACCTACTTCAATCGCTTCTTACCTTCAACCATCTTCCAACTTTATTCGTCTCTGCATTCTTAACACATTCTCTTTTACCTCTAACAACGCTTTGTCCTGAAAGTATGAAGGGCCTTGATTGAAACTATCACCATGCCAGTTTTAATATTATAACTATTCTATGGAGTTTCAGAGTGAAGATCACTTTATTCACTTTCTTAAATATGCAATTGTCTGAAAAATTGCAAGCCGCAGAGAACAAATGAAACAGAACAAAACAAAGAGGGCCGACTCAATGAATGGAAAACGACTTGCAATGGCAGAGGCCACTGGTACCGATCTTGTTCCCAGCAGTAAATTTTACATTAGAAGGTGCTTGGCACGTCAAGGAAGCTGTAGGCTCTGGGATCAGGGCGGTTAGAAAGAAGCTTTTTGAATCAATAGAGGTAGCATAAAATTAACTTTTGGGAATAGAAGGGGACTGAAGGATTTTAAATTTGCTTCTTAAATAGAAGAGGCTAATCAAGATCCTAATTCTAACTTGAAGGAAGAGGGGATTAAGGAAAAGGATTGGGCAAATAAAATAAATGGGTTATTAGAGAGCTGGTGGAAGGCTCAAGACAGAAGGAATTGACATATAATAAGAAGGATCTCACTAAGCAGTCTTTTCTGGATAAAAAGCGGAAGCATCAAATTACATGCCTCCCTCCCTATTGAATGGAGTTTTCTCTATTAACAACTTTTGAAAGAAGTCCTACTCTAACAAATCTACAGAGGAAAGATGCCACAAATTGGATGCTATAAACTTCTATCCTCGGGTTACTTTCTTTAATCCTGTTCGTTCTATAGTTATCCAGTGTAGCTACTTTCGTTCCGACAAAACATTTCTATTCCAGTGCTACTTACATTACTAGGCCAGCTTCCAGCAAGAAAAAACCTGTTACAGATTTACTTTCTTTTGATGTCAGTTCAGTCGAGCCAGTAGATTTAACAGGCAGGCCAATTACAGCCATAGTTGCCTTTGCTTTTCCGTTGGGCCAGTTTACTAACAATAAGATGTTAAGATCATTCAGCTTCCAAGAAGAAAAAACCTGTTACAGATTTACTTTCTTTTGATGTCAATTCAGTCGAGCCAATAGATTTAACAGGCAGGCCAATTACAGCCATAGTTGCCTTTGCTTTTCTGTTGGGACAGTTTACTAACAATAAGATGTTAAGATCATTTAAAAAATAAACTCACCAAACAAATAGCTTCATCAATGACATTTTTGTAGCCTCTCTTGAATCGATGGTGTTTTCCCCCTAAAAAAAAGTGCATGTTATAAACGTATTCTAGTATAACAAACAATCAAGGTGGCATTTCTGCTAACCACATACCAAGTTTCTTTTCAATAAATGCTGTCAGTCCATCTGAAGTCACACTGTCTGTAACAATTGTTGTTCCTGGATGCTAAAGAAATGCAAGTGGGCCAAATTAGAAAAAGGAAAATTTAATGGAAAAATACCATCTAAAACAATATAAAAGCAATGGCTCTTAAGACATCTACAACAGGGAGATCTTACTTCCTCCAGAACTATAGCAGACATTAAAGCAATAAGACGGTTTCGGTTGAACTCACGACCCATGGAGTCTACAGCAGCGGATCTAAATCAAATGATAACATACTGTGAAAATCAATAAAATATCCAAATGGGTTAATGAGTGGAGAATTTTGTGATGACGATCACCTGTCAACATCAGTGTCAAATATGATCCCCAAGTCAGCCTTGTTTTGAAGGACTGCCTGTGTGACAGCTCTCATTGCTGTTTTGTCCTCCGGATTGGGAATATGATTAGGAAACAAACCTGTATCCATATATGACTTTGATAAAATATTCATGTATCAAACATCAAGTCTAACAGAATATTTCTGATTTCAACCTACCATCTGGCTCCAAGAACTGACTGCCAGAAGTGATAGCCCCCAGAGGCTTGAGAACTTTTGCCTGATGAGATATTAAAACAAAATACCAAATCAAACCATGGGATTAAAAAGCAATAGTAACAATTTTTCTCAACGCCTTGTCCTGTCATCCTAAGCTTCCCTTGGAGCATGATATGATCAATAAATGGTTCAATACAAGAATCATGGAATTATCTGTACAAGTAGAATCCCTTTAACCTAAAAAGGAAAATAAAATCTGTCCCATACTATCTGATCGCTAAAAATTTATTTCACATTGTTTCTTAGGTCAAAAAAAAAAAAAAAAAAAAAAAACCTCAGATATCAAGGACGCGTAGACTTAAGTGATGAAAAAACTTACTATTGAGGATATGGGAAATTAGGTCATGCAAGTGATAGTGCTTCATATAACATTAGACCAGTCTTCTCTTCTCACAGAATTTGCCATTAGGGGTGTAAGTTTCATGGTATTTAAATGGCATACAGCTAAAACCGCACCGTTAATACCGATAGATACCAATACCGATCGATACCAATAATTTCCAGCATTACAATTCAGTTTTTGGTGGCATCGGTATCGGTTTTGGTTATTAAAAAATATAAACGGTATACCGTTTAACAAAACGACGTGTTTTGGATTGAATTATGATATTCTATTTATTGTTTGTATTGATTTGAAAAATATTATTTATATTAATTTAAAAAACATATCGTAATTTTGGTATCGGTATCGAATACCACCAATACCTCATTATATTGATAATATAGGTTTTTACAGTTTTAATATTTAATGGTATCGAGATCGGTATTATATATCACCGGTATCAGTATTATGCGGTATTGTAAAAAATGACAATTTTGATAGCCGCAGTATACCAATTACGGCCCTATTTGACATAGAACAAGTGATAATAAGGGTGTGTTGACTTATTTCTTTCAACAGCACAATTCATTAGTTTTCTCTAGAATGTTTTTAATTTTTCTAGGGGAATCCAAATTTCAAGAGGACATCAACCATCGACATTATGATGATATTTCAAATCAATACCTACCATATGTATTTATGCTAGAGTTATAAAACTTAAACTACTTGAATTTCAATAATACTGACCACTTTACATAAATGCTAAAGCCAAATTTTGTCAACTAATTGAATTTAATTTGGACTTTTAAACTTCATATTCCTAGGTCCTAACAAGCTAGCATTGCTTGTGAAATTTCAGGAGATCATGTGTCCTCTGCAATTATTTTCATGGACCACTATGGCATGCTCACTTGACATTGGGCAAGTGATTAAAAGGTCAAAAAACAAACAAGCTGCTAATAGAACATTTGTATATCAGGCAACAGTAGCAACCAATAACCTATGGAAATAAAGTTGAAACAGTAAGTTGACATGCCATTGATAATGATGATGGCTTGGATAACCAAGACAACTTTAAACATAAATGATTAGGGAGCATTTCATGTGCATTGAGTACCACAAATAAGCAAAAATGATAATAATAATAATAAAAAAATCTTGTACAGATTAAAGGAAGGAAAATCAATCCCGATATAAGAAAGTGAATAAAAACTTACAGCAAAAAATCCTCCTGCTCCATTTCCTGCATCAACAATTATATGGAACCCCTCCAATGGCTTCTCTAATAATCAAAAATGCATTCAATTAGAAAATTGAACCTCATAATCTTAGCAGGAAATTATTAAGAAGAAAACTAAGGTGCATGCTAGCAAACATTACAACAATTTTAAACATGACAAGAAGACAACTAGAACTGGAGAACCCGTATAAGAATGTCATAGAAATATATAGTAGTAACTGCAGAACATCCTTTTTCAACCATATTTCACCTCATACCATGGGTAAAAGAGATGCTGAACTGTGTACAGTTCTTATTTTGATCACACGTATCAGAGTTATTACCTATATTCCCTGCAGCTTTACGGACTGCCTTCACAAGATCAGATGTATACAGAGTCATGTAATCAACTCTCTTTACTGATGCAGAAGCCCGTTCCTTTGACTTTGTTAAACCTTCATCTGCAAGGTTTTTATATATATCTGCAGCTCGCTCCAAAATGTCTTTAATGTCAGCCTTCCCAAGCCCTCCAGCATTTGTGAAGAATTTGAAACCATTCCGATTGTAAGGAAGATGACTAGCTATTTGCATAAAAACATCAACTGTAAGTTTTATACTAAAATGAAGAAAGTCTATTAACATGTGAAATAGAATCTAGAATTACTTAAAAGCTCTTAGAAAGAAAGAATGGCAACCAGCAGAAGCATCATTCCAAAGACCATTAGAATAACATAACAAAGTTGGTAACTTGCAGAAAATAGCATTAGCTACTTACCTGTTATCATTATAGCCCCATCAACTGGGCATAGAAAAGCTTCATCTTCAGTGAGGGTGCTATTGAACATTGCCGGGGTAGATGCCAATCTATAAGAGGTAGGTTAGTTACAAAGTTTTAAAAAAATAAAAAATAAAAAAAACAACCAAAAGTATCATCATCAATGAATCACTTTAATCAAAGTCTCACTGAAACAATATTCCATTAATGGGATATTACCACCGGATAAAAGATTGGACCAGCCAAATGTACACACAAGAAAAAGTAAAAGGAGATACTTCAACCTAATATAGAGGACCATAATATATGGAAAAACCTATCCCACCCACCACTGCATGTTAAAGACCTCAGCAGACAATATGTTTAACCAATATCACAATCAACACAAGATGGATCAAGAATCAACCCACCCATACTGAACAACATCCAAGCCTGCAGCAGATATACCTCGAGAAACAGCATCCTGCAAGTTAAACAATCAAGTTCTCAGATAAATTCAGACATTGATATATAATAGAATTATTGAAAGCATAGCTTTAACACTGCAGGTACGCTTGTTTGTAAAAATGCATATATGTAGTGAGTAGTGAATTATGGAGAAAGAGAGAGAGTAATATTTTTCAAAAGTTAGAATAAGATGGATCCTTTCTGAATGATTTGCACAATGACACACAGGTAAAGTTAATCATGCTTTTAACATAAAAAGGAAGAAGATCTAACAGCAAAAACCTTGACCATAAAATCTCTAGACAACACCAAAAAAGAGCTCAATAGATTCAAGAGGAAGAAATGCAATATACATGGTTGGAATTGTATATTTATAAGAATCTTGCTTGCATTTCCAATAAGCACGTCTATTGACGATGCAGGGGCCAAACTACCCAAGTGCAAGCATCATGAATTCAAACAGCACAGGCAACCTATGATTTCATACTAGTTGCTTCTTGCCAATAACTAGGATAAAAATATGCACCTGTAGCATTTCAGCAGATATTCGGGAATCATGACCAATAGAAACTCTCAAAGACCTGGAAGCATCAGCCTTTTTCTTTTCCACCAACCATGCAGCAAAACCAGCTGCTATTGCTTCTGTAACTAGTTCAGTAATGGTAACAGGTTCTCCCTCAACACCAGCAACAGCCACACCACGAATATCACTGTGTGATTATCAGAAGGTTATAAAAATATAAAAAATAAAAATTTTGATTCAGATAGTAACTTCAACTGTCAATAAGTGCTCATATGATTTGACTTCTATTAGTGAGAATGCTGGGGCATCCAAAAATAGAAGATGTTCGCTGTGGGATTCGAAGAGAATAAGTAAATCATTTACTTACTATTTTCAATGATGGCCAGGCTACATATGTTAGCTAGATCCTAGATCTAATCTACTGAATAAGCCTTCACCAAAACTCCATCCACAGCATAGTAGCCAAACAAACAGCAAAGCAGCCAAACAAACAGCAAAACAAATCTGAGGAAATTTCTGTAACACTAGGTGAAGCAAAATGATAGAGTAAATGAAAGAAAGAAACTAAGTGCTTAACCAACAACTGTAGGTTGTCCAATGCATAAATTATGGTAAAAACTTATAGACAGTATACAGTAACTTGAACAAGTTATCCATCAGCGACTATGCAGAAAAACTCGACATTACCATTCCCATCATCAAATAAACATCAAAGGATTGACATAAAAGAGTTAAAGACAACATTGATAGATTTGAGATGTTATTAATTGTAGGATAGCAATAGGAAAAAGAACAAAAGTTACATACCAAAAACATAAGGAAAAATTGATTGATGAACAAAACTTTAATTCTAGGTGACTGCTACAGGCACATAGTTTGCTTACCTGCCATTTTGAAGTTTCAGAAAATCAACTTTGTCATGATATGGTATTGCAGTTGCAGATGCAGCAGCTGCAAGAAAAGTCCCAAAACAATGATATATAAAATGCAAAGTAGACAAAATGCTAAAACATTTAACATGGACTTCAAAATACTAAACTACACTAGAGTAGTTAGTGATAGTCCACAAACAAGTCTATCATCAGAACACAAAAAATATATGCACTAGAACAGATCGAAGACGAGGAAATAAGTTGAGGCATCATGAAGATTAAAGAAAAAAAGAATATATTCCCAGGGTGGGTATAATGCAATTCTTGCACTTGATATCAACCTGGATGATAATGAGAGTCTAGAACAGACCATTGCAGTAAAATGTTCCTCGGTTAACGAAACCCTTCTGGTTTTTTGTTAAGTAGTGGAATTGCATGGAAGATATGCTAATGCTATTCCATGCCAACTTCCCTCCACACAAGGGAAGTGAGTTGTAAGTAGTAGTGGGGGCACAACAGTCCCTTCGGTATCGGGTGGTGGTCCCCAACTGCCTATTCTTTGCTACAAAAACGTTTTGGACAACCCTCCCTGACATTGCTGCAGCATAAGAATTGGGAATTGTTATCAGATTTCTGATACTTGCACTAATGACATCAACTGCCATTTCTATAAATCACCATACTTTTCTTTAATATTATGCAAATTCCAAGATACAATAGAACTGTTATCTTTGACCAATACCCAACACCAAAAATTCATCATATCAAATCAAACTAAATAAAAAATTAGTAATTACGCGCCAATGAGAAAGAAAACGCATATATATTGTCATAAGAAAGAAACTTCAAAAAAAAAAAAATTCAAGAAAGCTTATCTTTTTACTTCACTTAAGAATTCTCAAAAACAACACTACTAAGTAAAATATATATTAGCTTGAAATCAACTAAAAAATAAATAAACTAAAAGAGAACCAATATCCCAATATGGAACTGAATTGCAAGTTATAAACCAAATTAAAAATCATACGCACCTGCCATCTGTTTAACCGTAAATTTATTAACCAAAGGGCGGCCTTTTGTTCGATGACAGAGAGAGTGAAATGGGCGGAGAAAATGGAGGAACGTTACAGGAAGAGAAGAGAAGAGGGCTAGGTGGTGGGCTTCATATTTTATTCCCTGGACTCGAAGGGTGAGGTGGCTCACACTCCAATTATTCCACGTGTTCTCGGCCGCTTGCTCATATATATATATATAGATAACTACTATTTTAATAACTGAATAATAAATATTTATAATTTTTAATATAAATATTAATTACAAATAATAATATATATAAGAGTTTTTAATGTAAATTATTACTATTTTAATAATTGAATAATAACTACAATTGTAATAACCGAATAATAAGTATAATATATATAAGAGTTTTTAATGTAAATTATTACTATTTTAATAATTAAATAATAAATATTTATAATTTTTAATATAAATATTAATTACAAATAAATAATTAATAATTAATAATTGACTCAGACAATGACTGAAAAATTAGGAAAGTTCAGGCACACACTTTCATATTTGAAATAAAAAAAGTTTAATCGCAATTTCATCGCATATGGCATAAGTTGATTCATATTTTTTAAAAAAATTATTTTTTAGATTAATTTTTAAAATTTTAAAATTATATTTAATAAATTATCACTAATCATAAAAGTAATGATTTATTTTATTTTATTATATAAATAATTTTATTGTAATTTTATAATGGTTATAGAATTTTTAAATTTTTAGAAATAATAAATTATTATGGAAAGTGATCATAATGCAACTTAATGATTTTAAAATAATAAATTATTATAAAAATCGAAAGTAAATTATTAAAAATTATTTTATTGATTTTAAAATTGCATATTTCAATTATTTCACATTATAAAATATTTTGATACAGTAAAATAATAGTTATTAAAATATTTATTTGTATTATATAATTGTTATATATGAATAAAAAATTTTATTTAGAAATTACTTCGATTGGATCAAAAATTGTGCAGATAATCGAACTTTGATTTTTTATAATATATTAATTTAGTTTAATTTAAAAATTTTGAAATTTATTTTCAATTAATTTAGTTTTCCTAACAACAAACTCAAATAAAACAGACCACTGATATGTTATATGGGCTTTTTTATATAATATATATAGAATATAAGAGACATTTAAGTAATTAGTTTAGTAAAATATAACCTTAATCATCAATATTTTTAAATCAGATTAGAGATTAAATTGGTTGGTTGACTGGTTCTCAATTTGATTTGTTCAATAAATCAATTATATATATATATATATAGTAATAAAAAATATTTTAATATGTAAATTTCCATAAATTAATGTATTTTTAGAAAAATTAAATTTTTTCACTAAAATGATATTTTTAGATTGAACTAGCTTGATCAATTTTTTATTTTAATTGATTTTTTATTGATCAATTTAACATAGAATCAAATTAGATTGTTGAATAATTTTTAATTTTATTAGCTCGATTAATCAGTTCGATTCAATTTTGAATATATTATTAATCATTAGATACCTTTATTTGATATCATTAGTTTAGCCATCACCTACTTTCTTTCTTTTTTTCTTTTTTTCGGTGTTTATTTTTTCTTTTCTTCATCTCTTTTTAATATATATAATTCTACTCATTTTTTCTTGTTTCTGTACTCTCTTTTTTGTCCCTTTCCTTTATTGTCAAATTGATGATCATGATTTGATATTTGTGGTAGAAATTACTATTTTCCTGTGAGATGATCTTCTCTCATATATTAGTGTTGCTTTCTATATTTTGGAGGCTTTGATGATCTTGTGTCATAATTTTAATAGATTTTACCATGATGATTTTTATAGCATAGTCTTTTTTTTTTTTTCCTTTCTTATTTTAATAAAAATTTATATTGCTTATATTGGAGAAAAAAAAGTCTTTGAACTTTCATTCTTATTTAGTTGATTTTCTCATATTTCTTTGCAATTTACTTGCTTTCCATTTTTTATTCATAATGTTTAGTTACTTTGAGGAAATAATAGTGTAACTGAATTCAATCTAATTTGGTTGATAGTATTAGAAAAGCGATTTATTTGGATCAATTTTATTTGATTTTTATAAATTTTAGTGTAATTGGTCTATGATAATGATGCTTTGATTGATTTGATTCAATTCAAAAACATATTCAAAATCAATTAAAATAACTTATTATTTACTTATGTTGATTAATTAGAGAACAAAAATATTAAAAGTTAGGTAAAATAAAAGAAAATTAATTATTAATTTATTCATTGATATAAGAATTTTATAAAGGGATGAACAAAATTTTAAAAGAATTGAACAATTAAATTGAATTAACATTGCTCGTTTTTTTTCAATTTGATTTTATATAGTATATTGATTTAGCTTGATTTAAAAAATATTGAAATTGCTTATTTTCAATTAATTTGGTTTTGCTAACAAAAAATTCAAATAATCTGACTAATAAAATGTTACATGGGCTTTTTTATATAATATATATAGAATATAAGAGACATTTAAGTAATTTAGTTTTGTAAAATATAGCCCTAATTAACAATGTTATTAAAATTAGATTGAAAATTGTATCAATTAATTAATTGGTTCTCAATTTGATAGGTTCAACAACTCTCATATTAATCAGTTTATATATATATATATATATATATATATATATATAT
>CATIWR010599206.1:0-43135 GCA_949677035.1 Omphalea diandra
ATAATTACCTGAGGTGTAGACAAAATCTCTGCATCATGTTTGTTGAGTCTTGAATGCAGAAGAACAAAATATACTTTCCAAAAGTAACTCTCAGTCATATGGCAAGGACAAAGTTCAATTCTGAGAGCAGCTAGTCTAGGAGCAAGTTGTTCAATGGCCAAGGCATGTTCATGTTGCGCATCAGACATATCAAAATCTAGACAAGCCAAATAAAGAAGCAAAATGGAAGGCCTATAAATGCGGTGTGAATTACAGAAGCAGAACATATGTGTTTGTTGCTAAAGTAAAACAAATAAAGCAGCACCTAGATGATAAACTGAAACATAGAAAATATGCAATTTGTTGAATGTTAAACATCATTTTATTACACTGAAAATATGTAATTAGTTGAATGTTAAAAATCATTTTATTACAGTTTGAAGCACTGGAAAGAAATATACGAGTCCATGTGACCAATTCATCTGACCTCTAAATCTAAATCTTCAATCATCAAATTCCAATGAATTGTGCGCATACTAGGTCTCAACATTAAATTACATAATGTATCTAATTACTTTCCTACAAGTTAACCATATTCAGACCACATTTTATTAACAGAGAACATATTAACAGCGAATACAGAAGCTGAATAGACAACACGATATATGTCAGTCTTAATTAAGGAACATGTTAATAACAATATTGTCCATTGCAGAGGTACAATGGAAATATTCATGCATTGCAGCCAGCATCAAAGAGACAACAAACCAGGCGTCCCCGCTGAAAGCAACAACTTTTTATCCTGAAGTGGGGAGAAAGACCACCCACCCTAACAGAATACACTGCAAGAACCTATATTCGTAAAAAATGGAGATAGAAATTCAGATAAAAAATGGACGCACGATCTGAATCTTCTTCCTCCTTAAATTCAATTCAAATATATGCAAAAATGGAGATAGAAATTCAGAAAAAAATGGACGCACCATCTAAATCTTCTTCCTCCTCAAGAGGAAAGTCCAACCAAGTCTCAGGATGCATTGCAATATTCCTTGCGAATGCTAACACCTCGTCTGTAATCCCAATGACTTCTGCCCCCCAATCATCAAGCTCCTCCTCCGTCTCCAATTCCTCCTCCCCCTCCTCATTATTACCGTAATTAAAGTTATTTTCCGCCTCATTTTCCTGCGATCCAAAAGGAAAATAATTGGATGCCATCTTCGAAATTTCAGTAACCCCGCTCCTAAATCTACCCCCGATCTCCGCAAACTCCTGCCTGATCCCCAACGTTTCCTCCGGATCCGATGGCTTTCCTTCCTCGGACCGATCCCAAGACTGGGACTGATTCAAATTAAAGGCTGATCGGTCGTTGAAGGACGCCGCAGGCGGCGGCGGTGGAGGAGGAGGAGAAGGAGCAAGAAAAGAGGCAACGCCCCAAAGTTGACGCGTTAGGGTTTGCTTCAGTTCCGTAAGGTCCTCTTTCACACCCCTCCCTTGCGCTTCTTCTTCTTCTTCTTGTGTGGATTGAGTTTCTTCTTCATTTTCTTGTCCATTGCTTTTTAAGGGTGAGGAGTCGTGATGGGAGGAAGGTGAGACGTCGTTGTCAACATAGTCATCATCGTCCTCAAGTCGGAGGGAGTTGGCGAGGGAACGAGCCAGCCATGACATTGCGGTTTGGACATCTATGGAGGATTAGAAAGTGATTGATGAAAAAGGTCTGAGTTGGGGTTGCGCTGTTAGAAATGTGTTTTTTTACCCTCGTCCCCCCTTGTGAGTGGTGGAATCCTGTGCTTTTGTCATTGGTTTTGGATCCAATTATGTGGTGCCATGTCATTATAATAAATTCAAAATACCATTGCCGCTGATGGACTCATCATTCTTCAGGTTTTGTGATTCAGCTGTCATATTTTGATTTTCAATTCATGCTATATCTTTTCTTGATTTATAAAATTTGGTTTTTTATGATATTTTTCTGGTTAAAATAATTTGAATTTTATTGAGACACAGTGTCTATTTTACATAATTTTTATGATTATCATCAAATTTTAGTTAATTATTTTTAAAAAATAAGCTTGGGATCGAATCTTTTGTATCTAAAATTCATTTCCATTCTTATTTCATTTCTAAGAATGAAATTTTTAGATCTGATCTCAAGAATGGCACAACCTTATCATAATCGCTACTATTTTATATTTAATAGAGACTATATCATTAATGCTTAGTTATGATTTCGGAACAATAAAGAAAAAAGAGAAAAGAATATATATACAATTAATCTTTAGACATAGGTAAATTAATTAAGGTTTTCTTATGATTCTGTTTGACATGACAAAATTATATTATAATTTAGTTTGATCATTTATATAAGCTCATGTGATCAATAAGTGTTATTTGGTAAATTAAATTATTTAAAAAAATAAGTTAAATTATAATTTTCTTTAAAAAAACTAGTAGAATCAATGTCAAACTAAAAAGGTGTATATATATATATTTATTATTTTATCTTTATTTTATGTCATTTTATTTTTTTCAACAATATTTATCAAACACTTTTACATTAATTAGCTAGATTATCAGTTATCAAATTTCAGTTATTAGATTATCAACTATAATAAAATTATTAGCTAATAGCTAAATTATCAGTTAATAACTAAATTGTCAATAAATTTTTCTAAACAAAACTATATCTTTTCCTCCACCTTTTAAATTATTTATCTTTTGTTCTATTTTCTTGTATCGTTATCATCTAATTTTAACGTTGGTAGTGTCCCATTTTTCTCTTGCTTTGTTTTGAACATATAACAAATTCTTTACTTCTAGATGTTAAATTTACTTTTATTTTCTTATTTTGTTTTTAATAATTAATTTTAGATTCCATTATATTTATAAATCTAGATATTAAATCTATTATTTTTTATCTATTTATAAGAATAGATATCTGACTGTATTTTTATTATCCCTTTTATTCTTTGTGAAAATTTATTCTCTTTTCATGAGATAATTTCATTTAATTTTTATGCACACGTTTGATTGTGTTTTTGTTGTAATATCAAATACTTTGTGATTCTAATTGAAAAATATTACGAATAGCTTCTACTATTTTGATGTTTTCATATTTATTGATGTATTGATACTATCATTATTAAAACTATAAATCTAAGTTATACAATTTATAAAATTTACGAATGAAATTTCTATTTTTCTAAAAAAAAAACACTAACGAAGCAATAAGGAGATAAACTTGCGTGGTTCTCATTTCCTCACACTTTCCTGCAATGGTAAAATTTAATAAACTTTTGCATCATATTTCTTCTCTCAAAATTTGTTTTGCTAGTCTAAATTTGTTTTCCCCTTTTTTTCTTGGCCGAATGATATATTTCTCTTTGTATACTCAACAAAAGGAGGAGAGAGAGAGAGAGAAATTATGTTGTAGTTGATTGAAGGAAGTGATGAAGGTTCAAAATCAAAGTCTTGAGCTCCAAACTTTGTGCAACACTAAGATCTGAAGTAAGCTGACAGTAGGCCAAATGCAGAACATTTATGCTTCGACTGGTTTTATATGTAACAGGGTTTCCTTGTAATAACCCTAAAATCGTCAATCTAAAACCGTTTATTTCATCACCAGAATACCTATAGAAAAGTATAAACCGTTTATATTTGGATAAAGAAGAAATGAGAAAAAATAAATTTATTTTCCCTTCTTCAATAGAAAAGTATCAAAAGCTAAAATATAAATTCATCACTATTCTCATTAATAATCATATTTTTCTTCAATTTTAAAAAAATAAAAAGAGAAAAATAAGAGTTATTTTTCTTTCACTATCAAATAATAAAAAGTTACAATCATTTTTTTTTTTCATCCTTATTTTTCTTCCTCCCTTATTTCCCTATTTTCAAATAAAGGTAAGCTCAGACCTTGAGATTAATCAGTGGTTCAATGCCCTCTTCATTTCCTGCATGTATGACCATTCGATGCCAAGACATTGAAGGGGAACACATGTGCATAGAAATGACATGAAGTTCATAGGTTGGTGGGTCACTGTCGTGGAATATGGCATGGGCCCTTTATTGGCATATCATTTATGATATGGTGTACTAATGGTGGAATAATAATGCCAGAATAGGAATCCCCAGCAACATACGTTGGATTTGAAACGAAACTCAGGATGCTCCATTAGCCACTGTATATTGCAATTGCGATTAAAATATATAGTGAAAAAAAAAAACCATACATGCAATTTAAAGAAAAAAAAAAGTAAAAGAATGATTGGGCTGCGCAATTTAGCGTTGTTTCATGTTGCCATTTCCTTGAAACACTATTGGTAGGTAGTATGTTTATATGGGCCAAGTGCCGAAAGGTAGACGAAGTGATAGCCACAGAGCCCCATCATATATGGTAAAACATAATGATAAATTTCCAAGGCATTGTTCAAAATATACATTTAAACTGTTTAAAAAGTTTTTCCTTTCAACATAAGGATTTTGTTAAAATAGAAAATTCCTTCAATTGCAAACTCATAAAGGAAAAGTAGAGAACCAAAACAAGTTTGCCAGTGCTGTCGCAGCGACGCTAAATTTAGATTAAATTCAAGATACTTGTGGTAAATTAGCTAAAAAAATAATTTAATTTTACATGATCTTTCCCGGAAAGGTGATTGGCAAATTGACCATTCATCCTAAACTGAAATTCATTGTGAGACTCCATGATAGAATTAATTCAGAAAATAAAAAGTTTCAGTCTCAGGAAATGAGAAAGGCGGTGGAAAGATTGAATAATCGAAGAGAATAATCTCATGGGCAACTCTTTTATCAGCTCTTTCAAATTTAACAAATTGAAATGAGAAGCAATGTCGGATTGCAAACACTTCCATTGAAGCTAGAGTATCCAGTAAATTTTTTTTTTTTAATTAAAATATTAACAGTGCTTATCTTGACCAGGTCTCAAGACATTCCTAGCAAAAGCAACAATAAATATTAAAAAATAAGGTTCTTTTATTTATTTATCTTTTTCTTTTTTTAAAAAAAAAAAAAAAAAAACTTCTTAGTATGTTAACACTTGAAATCATGATAGTATGGACTTTCGGAGCCTAGGCATTCTCAAAAGCCGAACTTTTCTCTGTTTCAGAACAAGATTCTAACCTCTCTGCATTACAAGGAGCAGCTTTGCTGCGAAACCAGCCTCCACAAGCCACAGCCTAATGTTGCAGTACATTCTTCTGGTGCTTTCCACAACATACGCTGATGAGTATAGCTCTCCGAAACTTCCATCAATAACAATAACCTCGCCACTTATTGCCCTGTGAACTTAATCTAATGTGAATGTTAATATACAATATGGTCCTGGTCTAGAAAGAGCTAATGTGAATGTTAATATACAATATCCAATAAACAACTGCAGCATCATATCATCGTTCTTTTCAGATTTGGACAGTGAATCTAACCAATAAATTAAAAATTAATTACTAATTCAATTCAATTTAATATTAAAAATCAATTGATAAAAAATTCAGTCCAAATTGAAAAATAAAAAATGAAATCAAACTAATTCAACTTACAACTACAATATTTTGCAAAAAAATTTAAAAATTTATAAAATTTTATTATTTTACTTAAAATTTAAATATAAATTTTTCATTACTTTTATTAAAATTTAAATATTAAATTTTTTCATTACTTTTATCTTATAATATATATATTTTTTAAATTTTTTAGGCCTTTTAACTATTATTTGTATATTTTAAAGAAAATAAAAATTAGCTTATTTACTTGAATCAATAGAATCAATCTAATTAACCAAATCAAAATCAACTAACTAATCTCTTCAATTACCAATCTAATTTTAAAAATATTGCTCTGCAGGTCACAACAGTGGTCCTCCACAATGCGGACCCACTTGTTGCAAAATGAGGTTAGAAAACAACAATTTTCATAGAAACATTGTATAATTAGTTGATATTTCGAGTTTTGTGTGCTTTTTTGAAATCAATTTTAATTTTTAAAGCATAATTATATAATTTTTAAGTAATATTATTATTTATTATACTTATTGAATGACATAAAATAAAAAAATTCAATATCAATAATATATTTGGCTTATTATTTATTATTTTGAACATTATATTTAATTTTTCAATTTCTATCTATTATTTTTATATATAATAATTTATTATTGTAAGTTATATATAAAGTTGAGATTATTGAAAATATATAATTATAATATAAATTAATATATTTTTGAGTTTTTGGTAACTGCAAGACAAAAAAATGATAAAACATGTGTTAGATAAATTTAATTGATATGAATAATTTGTCATTAAAAAGATAAAATTGTGAGATAAAGTTGAAAGTTACATATTAGAGCTTTATTAATAGAATGAAGAAGACTTAACTAAATTTTGTCACATCAACATATACAAAACTAAATTGAAGAGATTTTGCTACATTACATTTTTACTTTGACTTTATATATATATATATATATATATAAAATTTACCATGTGGTTATAATAATATTGTATAAAAATTTTAAATTATAAATAATTTATTAATTTTTATAATAATTTTATTAAAATTAAAAATTATATTAAATGATAAATAATTACACACTAATAAAGTTATTATCTAAGTCTTTAAAATTATAGTAATTATAATATTGTAAGACCCAAAAAACATTATAATATTTACCCATAATTATATTATATAACATGTAAATTGAACTCATTTTAATTTTATTTAAGATTCCATTAATTAAATATTCATATAAATATTTAATAGTTTGTTATAAAATTCAATCAATTTAATCTTAATAATTATTTATACTTGAAATTTAATTATAATTGAAATTTAATTATAATAGATTAATCTTATATTTTTCTTCGTATATGAAAAAATGTCTTATTATTTTTATTAAATAAAAATTAAATATTTAACTGTTGTATTATTTACTTTTCATTTTATTTTTTAAATTCTTCATTACTTTAATAATTTAGTCTTATTCATTTTATTTTCCTTCAATTTTTAGTTTTGATTTGTTATTATTTGAAATATTTTAAACATTCTATTTAATTTTGATAAAAAATAATAATTTATCATATATGTCGAATAATTTCAAATTTTTATAAATAAATAATTGATAATCGATGATTTGAGTGTATTTTATATAAGTTACTTCGAAAATTTTCTCGATCTCCACTACTCAGTTGCCTGCCCACTTCTTGATCCAGAGGACCAAGCCGGGTTAACCGAAATCTGAAGGTCCACCACCAATCCTGAGCACGATAGCTTGCATCAAGTAGGGCCACTGCAGCCCTCGATTGATAGAAGAGTCAATCACAGGGAGATGTTTTTTTTTTTTTTTTTACCCGCAAAGGCACAAGAGTCGTTTGATTAACAGTGAAGTGAGCGAATTTTAGATAAGGGCATGGTTCGAAGAAATCGTAGGCTACTAAGAGATGGACGTGTCAGATATGATCCCTGTTTTTCTTCTGACTCGATTGGGAGAGTTGGCTTAGTTAAATGGGTGAAAGAGAGAGAGAGATAGAGAAACAAAACACTGAGGTTTTCAAGCGCCTTGACTAATCAGAAGAGGAGGGAATCAACTGGGTGGACTTGGGTATAGTTGGTGAAGGAAGATTTGAGGAAACAAAGTTCTTAAGAATCAACCAAAACTTATCATGGTTCATGCACGTTGACTAACTTTGAAAAATCTGTGAAGTTTCTCATATTGAATTGTAAACAACATTGCATGAAATTCTTAATAAATTTAAAGAAAAAAAAAAGGAATAGAAGTAAATCAGAATTTCTCAGAACAAACAAACTTGTAAAGTTGATAAAAGCTAAATAAAAAATGTAATATGTTGTAGCTTATTAAGATAAATTTAATACATATGATCACAACTAAATTTTTTGGTCAGACCCACAATCTTGGGACAATCATTTCTGTAAGCTTACACTTGGAAGCGAGGATAGTAGCATTCCAATTTAATCTACACATTATCGAAAGCATAACTGACCTCTTGCTTCAGCACAGGATTAGCCTCTCTGTATCGCAAGCAGCAGATGTCCAGACAATAACAGCCTCCACAGCAAGCGAAAAAAGCTGCAATATCAGCAAAGCAAGCTGAGTACATATCTCTGAAATTTTCTGCAATAGCTTTGCCTTATTAGATATCATGTTAGGACAGTGCTTCAAATCCAAACCTCAAATAAGAACTGTTACCCGTAAAAGCTCGTTCATCAACCAAGGTGATAGCTCCAATAGGCAAGAAATGGCTTCAACTGAGTTCCTAACAGATTGACGTGAACAAAGAGTCTTCAGTAAATCAAGTCTAAAACATTTAGCCAATATCCCGTTTGGGTGTACGTCTTTCTGTGACCTCTCAACAAGCAAAATAAAAACACTTGAGCATGGAACAATTTCGGTCTTGAAACCTTTTCCTTTACAATTACTCCCTGTAACCCGAATTACAGTACAAAATCCAGGACAATGAGCTAATTGCTATAGACACTGCTCTTCTCCATTAACCATCAGAATAGCAACTTAAAAATTAGGAAGAGAAAAAAGCAAGCATCTAAGCACACTATAATTTCGAGTCAAAGAAGAATTGCATCAAAAAGTAAGCCCAAAAGTAAAGAGTAAAACATAACCGCATAAAAAATGAAAATTAGGATTCACTATGCATGATTTTACAATGAAAGCACAAAAGATCTACACCTCTACAAGTTTGAGGCTGAAGGTGAAACACCCTTTTGAACTGAAATGAAAAATTTGCTCCAACCCACAGATCCCTTAAAATTAAGGGTGGAAAATTGAAGGATAAATGGGCCAGCACAAAATTAACTTACAATTACAATGGACAAACATGCCTCTAAGAATTTCTTCCCCACGTCCCTTTCCTGCATTTTTGCCATCCAAACTCTGCTAACCTCCATTACAGATATTTAATTTACAGTTTGCAGACCTCAGTTACACATGGAAGCAGAGATCAGACTTGCTCCATTTTCACAAACACAAGAAGTCGGATTCCATAACAATCTGGCTGGGAATTATTGGAAAAATTTGGCAAAACACCAGCTTATAGACAGTGGATTGAAATATAATGACTGCAACATATGCAATTATCCTAAAATCCACATCATCATGCTTCTATTATGGGAAACCAATTGAATATATTAGAGATCTTCAATATACACAAGGCCAAGGCAGAAAAGAGGGGCTCCTTAGAAACCCCAATTGACCCCCAGAACCTGCAGTCCCTTTGCCCCTTTGAACAAAGGAGAAAGAGAGGCAAAAATCAAGAAACTGCAATTTTCCTTCATTGTATCGTTCTGGTGAGCTTACACTTGGAAATGAAGTTGGTAGCAGTGTAATTTAGACTGCACAATTTCAAGAGCTCAGCTGACTTCTGCTTCACTACAGGATTGCACCCACTCTGTATTACCAGAAGAAGCTTGGCTGCCAAACCTGCCTCAACACCAAGTGCGGCACATTCCTCTGGCGCAAGCTTGCAAACCACCCACAATATGGACAATGCAAGCTGAGTACAGCTCTCTGAAACTTTCATCAATAACTTCACCATGTTAGGTATCGTGCAAGCGCAATCCTTCAAAGCATTGACTCCCTCTGGAATAGAAGAAAGAACCTCCAGGATATAAAGTGCTAACTCCAAACACTCATTATTCAAAGTGGGCAATAGCTGCACTAATTGTGGAACTGCCCCAATGCTCACAACTGAGTTCCTAAGAGATTGATGGGAGCAAAGCATCTTTAACAAACCAAGTCCAGCTAGTATCCCATTTGGGTGCCTCTTATCTTTCACTAACCTCAACAGACCAACCAAAAGGCTCAAGCTCGACACGTTCTCAGTCTCAAAATCCTTCCCTTCTATCAACATTTCAATCAATCGTGTACAATTAATCTTGGTCTCAATCGAACCCTCATTTAGCATATCCACCATTAAAGAAATCTTGGCAGGTTGCATCAAATTTTCCCTGGATACAAAATCAAGATCCAAATTCACAAGAATCCCAATTGCCTCAGACCCAACCGCATGTGTAGTAAAAGGACCCAACAACGACGAAACCAAGGCAATGCCGCCATTATCTAGCACTGTCTTCCTGGCCGTGGCATGATCAACAACAACCTGCCTAAGGTCTCTTAGAGCTTGCACTCTAGTTCGACCTTTAACATTCTTTAGAGTCTCTAAAAGCTCAATAGCCCTTCCTTGCACATCCTCTGATCGCTTCTTCATAGCCAAATACTTCTGCGAAAACCAGCTATAAATCAGCTGCTGCAGAGTCCTATTTGGCGTAACCGTATCATCCCACAGCTCTTGCATTGTAGTAGGGCAAGTATAGTGGCCGAGAGAGAACCATTTAAGGATGTTGGATCTCTCGTAAGTCTGACCAGTGCAGAGCGTAACTGGGTCTTGCATTGGGTACAAAGAGATTGGACAAATGAATACAGACGGGACTTCCAACGATTCAAGCTCCTCAATCATCTTCTTCAGATCTAATTTCTCAGTCCCAGCCGTAGAAATTAACCCACCACCAGTACAACCCAAAATCCCATCTTTAACTGCGGTTTCCAGATCTAGCACTTGCCCACCGCTACCCACAACATCTAGCTTTATATTTCCATCTCTTCTATGGCTATTAGGCTCATACATCGGCATTTTGGAATTACCCTTTTCTGCGGGGAAAAAAAGAAAAAACGCCAAAGCTCTAATCTTTCTCACTGCAACTCACTACCTATTTCCTCTACAGGTTCCAAAAAGGGGGCAAAAAGAAAGCAAGCTAAGAAGTGAAGAAACAAAGAAGAATCAAAAGGGTAATAATGAAAAATACCTCTTCAGCCCAAAAAATTACCAATCAATGCACATGATGGAAGAGATAATGAAAAGGGAAATTAGACAAACACATAACAAAGAATAGGTGAAGTAAGAAGCATACCTAGTTGAGCAGAGACAGAGAAACAGAGAGAAAGAGGAACGACAAAAAAAAAAAAAATAGAAAAGCTAATCCACTTCATCTGCAGAGTCTTCTCTAATCTCTAATGCTCTTTTTTTCGTTTTTTTTTTAAACAAAAAAAATTATTAGGAGCAGGTAATGAATCCCACAAAAGAATAATTTCTTTGAAAATTTCGCTTCAGTGGGTCAGTTCAGGTCATTATTCAACATGCCATTCTCAAATACAGTCAATACACTACTACTGTTCGACGGAAAAAAACACACCACTACGGCTACAAATATTGTTCTCTTTCCCCATATTAGGGATCCAGATTGTCAAAATTATGCTATTGCCCTTGCTAGATTATTGGTTTATGAAGTTACTGTGGTGTGTGGACGCTGGGTTGACAGGGGTATGACTGGAATGTAGAATTTGACTGATGATTGTGGGAATACGACTTTTTACTAATTATTTAAAGGGTGCCACCGGCTATAGCCCGTGAATCAACCTTCGGTAACCGTGTACCACACGTGCAGTCATTCCTCTTTATTTATTTTCTTGGTGTTACTTGTACGTGCAGCCCTCTTTCCAACCCTATTTTTAATGGTGGTTTAATCTAAATTATTAGCATAAGATTAGCCTCTTTTTATCCTTTAGAATAAATCACGCAAAAAAGAATCTTTGCCTCACTCCCCACCACAAACCACAAACTTGTTTGCGGTATCAAATTAGACCTAAATTAATTTTTTTAGATTAATTAGACCACACGTTACAATTGAATTTCAATTCAGGCTCAATTTAATTTAACTTTGGAAAACTGCGTGTTAAATAGATGATCAAGTAACAAAAAATAAAAGAATTAAAATAAAAGTATTTTGTATTTTTATACATATATTGGCAAAAAATAAAATACAATAAATCCATTATTAAGCAAAATCTTGTTGATCAGCTAATCTAAAAAAATTCATTTCAAAATAAATTATGAAATCATTATGTATTTTTCTTACTAACTATCATCGCTCATAATATTCACACCTATGTCACATATCATCAAACTCAATTCTATCATCAAATGCTTCAAATTAAATATCTAGCAAAAATAAATCGTTATATCCAAATTCATCCTTATCATGCAAAGTAAGAAATTAAGCTTATTATTAATTTTGTTATTATTATTTTGACTTTAAAATTTAAACATTATATAAACTACAAATTCTACTTAAAATCAAAAAAAAAAAAGAAAAAAGAGAAAAAAAAAAAACATCATTACAATAAGATGATAGTTTTAAAACATGTGATTACTGTCAAGTTTGTGATTGTTAATGTCAATCTTTATAAAAAATTACTCAAGAAATTATAAAAATATTGAAGAGTTGTTTTTTAAAATTTTTTGAGAATCTTCTTTTTTAAAAAAAAAAAATTTGCTATTAGAAATTTAAATAACTATGTACAAATTATGCGATAGTGATGGATAGTAGTTAAGAATTTTGGACACCAACTTATTTAAGTAGCAAGATTTTTCAAATGCCCAAAAAAAAAAAGAGATTTAAAGAATAAAAAGAAGAATATCATTTGAAGAAATTCAAAGTGAAAGGAAGTTGTTTAGTTTTTTAATATAAAAAAAAACAAAAAATTGTTTCACACTCTTTTCTTGACGCATGTGAAGTACATCTAGTAATAGAGTCAAATTTGGATTTCATTGCACCTAAACTGTTAAGTTTGGGCTAAGTAGACATCATGAACAAGTTTTTTGTAGACAAAAATGAGCCTTTGTCCAAATTATTTTTGAACTCCTAACTTTTCATTAGTGTTCATTGGAAATTACATCTATTCTTTTTTTTTTTTGAATTATTGTATCAAAAAATATATTATATCTATTCAATCAACCAAGGAAATAATACATAATTTATTTTTTCAGAAAAAAAATAATATTCTGAAATATTGTATAGATTATATTATATTAGATATTAATGGAATTATTTTAAAATATCAATCTTCAAATTGAAATATCTATTAAAAATAATTTTCTAAATTAAATATATATAAAATTATGAGCACCACAAATAACACTTCGAATTTAGAGAATTTTCCCCTGCGTTTGAAATTTTATGTGACGTGCCGTGAAATAAGGTTTTAAAAAGATGAAGAAATAGGATTAGTAATTTTATTTCTTATTTTTATTTTTATTTTGAGAGAAGAGTAGTAATTTAATAATATTGGGAATATGGGAGATGAAAAAGGAAAGGAGGGAGAGAGGCGCGAGTTCCTTTGCCACGTGTCAGCGAAGAGTTAGCCCAGAAGGCAAGCAAAGGTATAGTATAGACGTGGAAATGAAAGGCAAAAACCGATGCGTGCGCATTTTCAAGACCCGAGAAAGGCAGTCAAAGGGATGAGCTGGCACTTTACCAAAGGCACGCTCACATTGGGCCCCACCCCACGGGGCTTCCCCAGTTTTCCCCTCATTTTGAATGATGGAATCTTTTCAAAGCATCTGCTGCTTGCCTAAAATCAGATCAATAATTAATCATGTCTGTCCAAAAAGCACTCACACTATAACCTAGTTTTTATACACTAATAATTAGATTATGGTGTATTTGTTTATGAGATTTGCATCTAACACTTCCATTGGATTAGCTATCACACAAATGAGAGCCTAGCTGAGTTGTCAGAGACACATTTTATTTGGTGGCCACTGTGTCACACCCCTCTACCAATTTCCTTTTAATTTAATATCACATTTTATATATTTTTATATATAATAGACAACAAAATTTTAACAATTAAACCCCTTAATAATATTATTTATTGCTTTTGTCTCATTCTAATTATTATTTTTCATTTTATTTATAATTTTAAAAAATTATTTATTGTTAACTCATCTTTCTATTTTTCTTTTTTATTTTATCATTAAATTTTATTTTTTTACCTATTAGAAAAATTATTATTGTCGATGAAATTTTAAAACAAAAGGGCAGTAGTAAGATTATAGACTTCAATTTTGAAGTAGAGTAGTCATTTATAATTGCATGCTGTAAGACGTAGAAAGCCGTTTTTGCCGTTAGTTGATAAGGTGAATAATTTTTTTTTATTTTTTATTTTACACAGAAATTATAAATTATCTTGAAATATGTTAAGTGCACACCAAACAATTGATGCAATTGTCTAAATCCCAAACCAAAAAAAAAATCATTTTTTAAATATCCATGGATCAATATAATTCCTTAAACATATAGAACATCAAGAAAAAAAAGTGACAAATTAAGTTGTTTCAGTATTTTTTTATTTATTGTTTATAAATTTCTAACCTCGACTGGTTTTTATTTTCTAAAAAAAACATTGAATGGTTTTTTAGTTGTTTTTATGTGTAAAATATACTTTTGCCATTGTTCACATGATTTTAAAATTAATGACTATAAATTTATAATATGTTATTCTCTTTGTTGAAAAATATGATGTTTTAGAAATTATGAAATAATGATGTATATATCTTTTATTCTCTCATTGACTTCTATGAATTAATAAAAAAAATGTTAATATTTAGATTTCACTAGTTATTTATACTGCACATTTAATATTTAATCAAACAAATCAATAACTTTATTTATATATTGATAGCATTTGCCTAATCGAACACAATTAATAAGGACATGTGTCCTTAAAATGAAAGATATTTGTCTTTAAAAGATTGAATGTTGTACATCATGTAACCGAACATTAAATAACGTTTGGAGAATTTACTAATAGACAAGGAGTATAACATACGATCAACGAAGGATGGCTACACTCACAACGTTCGAACAATAAAAAGTGGTTACGCAATACATACTTTTTCGAGTATCTCAAAAAAGTAAGAATAAACCTAATTGATACTATTTTTGACATGTTTGGAATAATCTAGAAGCCATAATGATATAAATAATTATATTTTTTGCGATCAAGGTATATTTTGCTAGCGTTTGACATTATTACTTACTGCTCAAGTATTTTTTGAATATTCAAAAAGCTTTCATTCTCTAGCTCTCAGCTCTCAAGCTAACTTAACATCAGAGCAACTGTGGAAGACACAGTCCCCTAATTTACGTGTGTTCATCTTTGCTCAAGTCATTATCCTACTTGGAGATCGAAGACATCATCAAATGGAGCCGTTTGTGGGAAATCTTTTTTCACTGTTTCATTACTTGTTTTCCTTAAAGTTCTCGCCTTTGCGTTTCTATATCTATATTTCTTGTAAAAATTACATCATTGCCTTTGATCCAAAATGAGTGATGGCCCGACACATAAAAAATAATTTCATCCCTACTCTTTTGGCTAATGAGGAAGAAAACGTATCATTAAGAGCAGCACCAACAGACACCACATGTACTACTATTAATGATGTAGCCACAACTATAAATGAGGCATTGGTAAGAACCATGCAAGCCACCATACAAAACTTCAATCAATAAATGGCGAGAGCTCTCAGCATAAATCTTACACAACGCCCAACAACCCAAGGAACATCTTGTGAACATAATGAAAAGTCGCAACCTTGGACCCCTAGGGCTCCAAAACTACACAATAGGCAAACACAGATTACGCCACAATGAAGTTCGATAGAAAAGTGATTGAGATTGCAGTTGATGATGAGATCGACTCCTAAGTCGAGCATTCAAAAGCCAAATCAAGCTTCGTCAAAAGTTACATGGAGGTTTCACCCCTTGCATGAGAAATCATTGAAGAGAAGTTCTCTCCCAAATGGAAACTTTTTACACTACAAATGTACATTGGACAAAGCAATCCACACACTCATCTATCTACTTTTCACACCACTATGTTGCTCAATGATATTTCAGACGCCATCCTCTGTAAGATTTTTCCTATTAAAATAACACAAATGTAGTATCTTTGGCTACCTTCTAACTTTATTCATTCTTTTAAAGAATTAGAACATGTTTTTCTCTTGAGGTTTACCACTAACATTCCTCGTAAGAGGAAGACAAGTTCATTAAGATCTTGCAAGCAAAAAGAGGGTGAAACCCTCCAAGAAAGCATTAACAAGTTCAATAAGAAAGCAATGAAAATTTAGTCCATAAATGTGGAAACAACAGTCGAGGCCATAAGTGGTGGAAGGCAGATTAAAGGACATGCTCCATACGAAGGTTATTGATTCATACTTCGAGTTGATCTCCATAATTTAGAGATATATTGAACTAGATGATGGAAAAAGAGAAGAAAGAAAGAACACAGATGGGTGGAGTCGAAAAAAAGGTTAAGGGAGAGGAACATATAACTTCACATGTCGAACCTTATAGAGCTACAACCGTCCCTCTACTCGAACAAAGAATGACAAAGGCATGTAGTTCATACTAATGAATGACACCTAAGGTAATACGCTTTTCTGGATTAAAAAATTGGGACTCTCATATAGTATCTTCGAAGACTAAACCCTGATATGGCTATTAAGAGGGACAAAACATTGTTTTGCAAATTCTATAAAGATTATAGGCATAATACTGAACAGTGTTGGGATTTGAAGAAAAAAGTCGAAAGACTCGTACAAACCAAAACACTTAGAAAATTTGTCAAATACATTAAGGGAAAGAAACTTAGATAAAAAGATTAAGAACCAAAAATAGAAGAACGCCCCAATAAAAAAATAACAATGGTGATTAGTGTTATCATAGGAGGAGACCAACCTAGCACATCAAATAGGAAAAGTCCAAGTTCAAAAATGTTCTTCGTCAGTACCAATTAAAACATCCCAATAATCATATTTGGCCCAGAGAATGAAGAACACATTAATGCCCTTCACAATGATGTCTTACTTATGGAACAAATCCTAAACAAATACCCTGATAAAGGAATATTAATAGATAGGGGAAACACAACAAATGTCATCATCGAACAGGCCTACAAGGCAATGGGGAAAATGTTGATAAACCTCAGAAGAACATGGAAGCTGCTCGTAGGGTAAGGGGGAAAGAACCTATGATCCATTGGAACTGTCACCTTAACAGTTGAAATGGTAGACGAGCGATTTGAGTTGACATCAACGACCAAAACTTCATTTCACACCATTGATGAGGAGTTTTCATACCACGAAATTCTTGAGAGGCCTTATGTCTTTGAAACATGAATTGTAAAGAGCATAAGATGCCTTACTATGATAATATCAACACCTAAAGGAGTGTAATAGTGAGAGGAAACTAGAAGATGGCAAATGAATGCAACTATATAACTCTACAATAGAGTGACAAAGCACCAAATACTGAACCTATGAATCCCAAACAGCGAGAGCGAATGGAACTAATTAGTAAGTTAACTAAACTTAAGGTTTAAACTGATAAAATAATCAAATATGGTGCAAATATAAGTCAGCAAGAAATCAACCGACTAACCCGTGTCATTCTTCTATAGCTCGCCATAAGCTGAATGTGGATTCCCAGGCAAAACCTTTCAAATAAAAGAAGTGCAGGTTAGCCTTAGAAAGATAAAAAGTCATGGGAGAGGAAGTATCTAAAGTTCAAAAAATAGGTATTATTAGAGAAGTCAAATATCCTGATTGGATGACCATTGTTGTTATGGTCAAGAAACCAAATGGCAAATGGAGATTATGCGTCAACTTCACAGACTTGAATAAGGCGTGCCTGAAGGATAGCTACGCGCTGTTGAACATTAACCAACTGATAGATTCAACTGTTTATTTTTTAAGAAACAACTATTTGGATGTTATGCAAGGATATCACTAAATACCTATGGATCTAGAAAATGAAGAGAATATTACCTTCGTCATAAATCAAAGAACTTATTGTTATACAAAGATGCCCTTAGGCCGAAAATGTTAGAACAACTTATCATAGGCTCATGAACTTCATGTTCAAAGATCAAATTGATAATAATGTAGAAGTATACATAGATGACATTATTGTTAAAAGCAAAATTGATGAATCCTATGCAAATGATCTATGATAAATCTTTAGTATTCTAAACAGGTATGGAATGAAGCTAAACTCAGTGAAGTGCATCTCTAGGGTTAAAGCAAGCAATTTTTTGGGGCTCATGATTTCATAACAAGGCATTGAATTGAACCCTGCAAACATTCAAGTCATCCTTGACATAAGAGCTCTAAGAACTATTAATGAAGTTCATAAGCTAAATAAGAAGATTACTGCCTTAAAACGGTTCATATCTTGTTCAGCGAAAGGATGTCTTCTATTCTATAAAAGCTTGAGGATTGTTAAGCACTCAAAACGTTCCTTACCTCCCCACTTCTTCTAAGTCAACCTGAAGTAGGAGAAATACCTTACATATATCTGGCAGCAGGATAAGAAACATTAGTTTTAGTTATAGTTCAAGAAATAAATGGTGAACAATATTTCATTTATTACACCATCAGAGTCCTTCATAGGGTTAAAATAAGATATCCTAAAATAGAAAACCTAGCCATGACATTAATGAATTCAGTAGGGAAGCTGAGACCTTATTTTAAGGTACATACCATAGGGGTTCAGACATATCACCCATTGAGGAAAGCCCTACAAAGTCAGATACTTCGAGGCATTTAGTGTATTAGGTCTTCCAACTTAGCGAACATGTTATTAGATATGAACCCTGAATGACCTTCAAGGCCTAATGTTTGGCTGACTTTATCATGGAGATGATAGGTGACTAATAAGCCAAACCCTTGCCAAAAGACACATAGACTTTATACGTTGATGAAGCATCAAATGAGTGAGGAACAGAAGCAGGAGTCATCTTTTAAAGCCTTGGTAATTTTAAAATTGTATATGTAGTTGCTCTAAACTTTAATGCTGCTAACAATGCTGTAGAATACGAAACCTTAATCATCAGACTAAATTTAACCCTCGAAGTAAAAGCATAAAAATTATAGGTGTTCAGCGACTCCATGTTGGTTGTTAATCAAATCACAGAAGATTTCTAAACCAAAAATGATAACTTGGTAAAGTATCTGCAAAGATGCCAACACTTATTCAATAAATTCACTCAGAAAGGTGGAATGTGGAATATTACTCAAATTCTTAAAGAATAGAATGTGGAAGTAGATAACATTACCAAGGCAGCTGCGAAGCAAGGAGAAATATTTCATAATCTTTCCCTTCAAAAGAATGACTATAACATATCATAGTCGAATAATAGAATTTCAGTATAACAAAGTCGGATAAATAGATGAAGGCAATCATCCAATATCTAGATAAGGGAGAACTACCAAAAGTTTGAACGAAAGAAATAAAGATATAGAAGAGATCAATAAAGTAATTCGTTCAAAAACGAACACTATACCGAACATCGAACTACCCATTGTCGAACAAAGTGTATTAAGATGAAGGAAACTACTTTCTCAAAGAAATACATGAAGGAATTTATGGTACTTATGAAGGATCACTGGGTATATCTCGTAAAACCCTACTCCGGGGTTCTACTACCCCACCATTAAGAAAGATGCTCAAAAATTAGTGCAGTCCTGTGAGAAGTGTCAGAAAAATGATAAAATCTTTAAGGTTTCAATACTTAGGAAAAAAATATCACTAGTCTCTGGTTGATGGCTATTTAGGAAATGGACATCCCTGACCCTTTCCCCAAGCAATCATATAACAAAAGTTCATCATTGTCATCATTGATTACTTCACTAAATGGATAAAGGTAGAAGCAGCGACCACTATCGCAGACAACGATAAACAGTTCGATTGTGACAACTTCAGGCAGTTTTGCAAGAAGCTCCACATCAACCTCAAATCAGTGGCCTATGGGCAAACAAAAGTCACCAACATAACCATCCTCAATAGATTGAAGAAAAGACTCGATGAAGCTAAAGGAAACTAGGTCGAACAATTAACTCATGTTCCCTGGACGTACCGAATGACCTTTAGAAAAGCCAATGGAGAATCTCCCTTCAGCCTAGCTTCGGAATGACCAGCCTCATAGTGTAATGCTTTGATCCAAATGCTAATGATGAAGGGGTAAGATTACTTATTGACCTGCTTAAAGAATGCAAGGAACAAGTAGTCATTCAAACAACAAACCTATAAGTCAAAAGTTGTTTCATATCATAACAAGAGGGTTCGCTAAAGATCCTTTCAAAAAAGTGATTTTGAACTTAGAAAAGCAAAAATCAACAAAGGAGATGTTGGAATAGGAAAACTTGAGGCTAATTGGGAAGGACAATACCTAGTCCAAAACGTGACAGGAAATGGAGCCTATCAGTTAGCCACACTTGGGGGATAATCAATCCCAAGATTTTGGAATATAGACAATCTTCGTAAATATTATCAATAAAATAGGTATTTTAGTATGTATTGTCTACTTTGACCTCTTAAAAAGCCATGTTATTCTTTATCTTAACAAAGTGCATGGGTTCGATTCACCTAAAAAACCATAAAATTTTGTTAAATATTAGGTTCACCCAGTCTCAAAGGCGACAAATAAAAGATAAAGGTCTGACTCTCTCTTAAAAGCCATATTATTCTTTATCTTAACAAATCATTAGGTTCGGTTCACCCAAAAAACTATAAAATTCTGCTAAGTATAAAGTTCGACCAGCCTTAAAGGCCATATATAGAAACATGGGTTTGACTCTCCCTTAAAAGCTATAAAATTTTCAGCTATAAAATTTTCACTAAGTATAAGGTTTAGTATTTATAAAGATTGATTACTTGAATTGTGAATGATAAATCATTCTTGTGTTTTCATTTTCTTTAAGGATAAAACGTGAAGAGCATATAGCAATTATAGGAGCAAAAGCTAAGCTAAAAATTCCTAAGTAAGAAATTTCAGTTATCTAAGAGTCATTAAAGGTTTAACCAAAGGAATATACCCTTTCAATATATGTTCAATCAATATAATGCCTTTAAAAAAATATAGGTTCTTTTACTTAGTCATTTTAAATTCCAATGATATTACAAGGTAAAATTCATATTATTAGACCATTAATTTATTTAAAGTATTTTACTTATTCAACTACATTTTGCCTTAGATAAAACTGAAAAGAGAAAATTAAAAAAAAAATGTAGAACATATTACATTTATTACCAAAAAAAAATGATTATTACAAAAGTTATGCAATACAGATACACTAGAGGGAAAATTTGTTCTAATAATGAGGAGGATTCACCAAATCTATTAAGTTATTCTTAGAGGAGCCTTTAGGGGAGGGTTCTTAGCACTTGGTTTTTTTCTTGGTAACAAGAGAACCCTCCAAGTCCACTACTTCCTTAGGAGCCTCAAGGTTTGGTACAACAAAAGTTGGGGGAACAATGTTACCTTGAGCACCCCTTTCGAGAATGACGGGTGAAAGAACAATTTTCGCCATCACAAACAATGATGCTTCAAGTTCACTATTGGACACTGATGTCTCCCCAAGTCCTGAAACTATCATTATTTTTACCATATAAAATTCTCATTCAGTTGAAATTTAATAATGGGGTACAGAGTATCAAAGATCGATTTTTTCGCTATTATCTATTTTCAAACTAGTAGCACGTGTTTTATAAATTTTGCCTAAGTCTATGAGCTTCAGCTTCAAAAAATCTAACTCTAGTTGATCTTGCTTTAGGACCATTTTCACAATCTGCCCATAAGCCATTAGGACCAAAGAAAGTAAGGATGATGTATCGGCCTCCTTTACCTTGTCTATGGCTATATCATCATCCACACGTAGACCCCATATAGCAAAATAGGCGTTCTTTAACTAGTTGTCTTCCTTCACCAACTGCTCCTCCATCTACTTTATCTCCCTTTTCTTTTAGAGCTAAAAGCTAAGGCCTTCTCTAGCTTTGAGACTTTAAGTTTCTCACCTTTTACCTCTTTGTAATAGGTGAGGCAAAGCTTGGCCATCTCTAACTTATGCTTTTTGAGGAGCTTTATTATTCTACCTTGAGCCACCTATTTGAAAGAACAACAGTCAAATACAAAAATAAATAAAGCTAGATATAAGAAGATCAAAAGTAACGACACTTATAGTAAAAAACTCCAAGACAGTGCACCTCCTTCTCTAGCTCTCCTTAAGCACCTGTAGGCCCTAAAACAGGCCCATAACGCAAGTGCATTTAAGGATGACAAAAGAAATGGCCGAACATTCTTGATGATCAAGTTGCAAATTGACAAAAGTCCAAACATTTTTCACAAATAGCAAAGTTTTGTACAATACTGTTAAGGTTGGTTTTCAACCACTTATTAGGGTTCAGACACTCCTCTCCTAGGGCCTCTATCTTCTCTTAACCCCCTCTGCTCATCCTTAGAGTTGCTATCCTCCACGACAAAGGGGTTTTCCTCTTTTTCCCTCTCATGCCCTTCTCCATAACTTTTCTCTTGCTTTTATTTTTAGAAGGGGCGGGAAGGGGAGTCTTCTTGATAAGTACCGAAGGAGGGGATTTGCGGATGATAACCGTTGTTTGTTTTGGCCAAGGAATTAGAATGTTGTTCATTATAAGCTCGCTATTAGTATTTAAGGGAAAAACATCCAAAATGTCCTCTTCAGCATCAAGGTCCAGCCAAACAGTCTTTAAAAACTTCATCTCACTTACATCACATAATATTTAGTAGATATTAGTAAATTATAAAAGTGCATAAGCAAGTGTTAAATACCTTGGTCTTATTCTTCTTAAGGCTAGGACCAAAGGGTTTGGTTTCCCCTTCAGACCAATTACCACTTTCTAACGTCCTAATAGGAAATTGGGTAATTTTGGTCCAATTTCAAACAAATTGGCAAAAACATTTCTACCACGAAGGTGAAACCTTCGAGCATTCACCAATGATCAGGGACAATACGTTTTTGTCATTTTCACTCACAAAGAGAGGAGGATCGGAAGGTTTATCTATAAATTTCTTAGAAAGATTAACTAAGTCAAGTGAATGATAAATAAAGAAAACTTGTCCAACTAATCCTTTAAAGAGGAAAGAAGTAAGAAAATTGTCTTGCTCCCTGTTTAGCAGTTAAGGCCAAAAAGGGTTCGTTGGGTCTTTGAGTAATGCTATGCAAATACTGAATATGGGCAGTGGTAAGACTGAGACCTTTTACCCGACATATCTCGATTAAACTACACAAGATTCTGATGGCATTCAAGTGAAGTTGCGTTAATGGAATAAAGTAATAAATTAGAAAACTAAGGGGCATAAGATGAAGAGGAAAACAAAGTCCTGCCTCCAATTGTTACCGATACACCACTACGATTTTTGCATCAATGCAATCCAAAACCCTATACTCAGGTTGACAACACAATAGTTGATATCTGTCGAGTATTTGGTATAGGGTCCGAAAGTGTTATAAATCCTTAACCCCCATGGAACTTTGATACTTCCTAAGCTTGCTTGATATTTTCACCTATAACTCCCAAGAAAAGAAAAGAAGAAAGAAAATGTGAGAAGCAAAAAATAAGTAACACTAAAGTACCTAAGGTAGAAGGCGAGAATGGCAGAAGAACTAAAGAAAAAGAAGAAAGTAAGTGAAATTAGCAGAAAAATTCCAAAGGCAACAAAAATGAGATGAAAAATCAATAACACTTTATATAAAGGATAAAAATACATCAACAATCATGCCCCAATAAATGTGAGAACCTAATGAACACTCTTGATTCCCAATCAAAATGAAAGTCGAAGCAGCACGACAATTGAAAGTACCAAAGAAACAGCGACATTTAAAATGCGAACATTACTAAAGCTAACTCAACGTCCTTGCTGAAGGAAATGTCTAACATGAATGCTAGAAAATAAGGTCTTTTAGGGGGACTAGTGATAGCGTTTACCTAACCGAACACCATTTGTAAATACACGTGTCCTCAAAATAAAAGGTATTCACAGGTAAAAGATAGAAGATTGCACATCTTGTAACTGAATATCAAACAACATTTGGAGAGTTCACTAATAGACAAAGAGTATAACTTTCAATCAGCGAAAGGTGACTACGTTCATAACGTTCAGACAAGTGACTATGGAGAACATAGCCATTCTCTAGCTCTAAGCTTTTAAGCTAACTCAAGTATCAAAGTGAACGTGGAGGACATAGTCTCCTAACTTATGTGTGTTCATCCTTAGAGGTCAATATCTCGCTTGGAGATCGAAGATACCATCATATATTAATGTGATTTTTTATATTTTAAATATTTAGATAATTTTTTTCAACATTACTAAAGAAAACTTTAATTATGTAAATGATATATTTTCTCTTTGTATTTTTAATAAGATATAAACTTTTAATGTTTTAATTTTTTAAAGCAAAATATTTCTTTTTATATTTTAATTTTTTTTGAAAAGGATACTAAGCAAACAAAAATATTTCAACAAAATAGAAAAAATACTTTTTCACTAATAAAATACAAAAGAAAATACTTTTGTTATATGAAAATAAATAAAATAAAACATGAATCTGTTACTTAAATTATCAGTTTATATATCTTAAACTTAAGTTTGGCTAATTAATTTTTATATTTAATATTTTTTGCATTGTACTTTTTTGAAAAAGATTTCTACTTTGTTTATATATTGAAATATATTCTATCTCACATGGTTTTTTTAAATTTTAGTAACTCAGTGATTATTTAAAAAATAAATTAAAAAAAAAAAAACACACTCATTAGTTGATGTTACATTATTTTCTTAATAGAATCTTATATATGTTAATTCAATATTTCAATTTTGCGATTTTTTTTAAAATTTTTCATATCACAAAAAAAAAAAAAAAAAGACAAAAATATACGTAATGATAAACTGATAGATTGCAAGAAAGAAAAGGTTGAGAGCAAGCCTTTAAACAATTGAATGCTTAAAAGCTATTAGAAGTATCTTGAATGCAAGATAAATCAATATAAATAGCAGAAACTTTCTTATATGAGCAAAGCTTTATCCATATCTGTTCAAATTAGTATGAGCTAATCAAGTTCGGCTGAACCACTGAGGTAATGTATAGAGTTAGGACTCTAATATTATGGAGTATGTTTATGTTCATAGACTGAGCTTAATTTAATTATAATATTATCACACAGGTTGTTTAATATTGCAAATTAAGAGTAAGTTTATTTCTCCTAATAGCTTTTTTTTAATAAATTAAAATATATAAATAAGAACTATATTGCTTCATGGATTTAAAACATTAAAATTCATTTCATAATTTAAATATTAATACAGATAAATAATTAAATATTTTTTATTTCATTATTAAATTTTATTTAAATATTTTAAAACTATTTAGTTAGTTAAAACACAATCATTGAGTTACTTACCGCACTAATTTTGGGCATCATATCCATGACCACTGCGAAGGAAGACATGTAAAGTTCACAAGACTACTCGTGTTTCTTTTTTCAAGAGATTTTTTAAAAAATTTTATTTAAATAAATTTAATTAAATTTATGAATTTTTTTAAAATAATCTCTTAATAAATTTAAGACTATAAAAATAAATATATTATTTTGCCATATAAATTAATTTTCAGTAATTTTTTATAAAAATGGTTTAAAAATACATTAGAATGAGCAGTTCCACGAGTTGATTTTAAGGAAGAGTATCAGAAATGGCATTTAAATTAAAGTTGCATGGAGAATCTAATTTGTCATCCGTGCTGCCTCCCCCAATTTATATAGATCATGATGGAAGTAACTGTATCTACTGTAAAAGTTATGGCAGGACCCCACGTCCAGCCACATTTTCACTAACTTCCGAAAATATACGGACCTAAATTGTAAGCCTCTACGTGTATAGATTGCTGTTTTACAACTCGGCGCGGCATCTCTAGGTCGCTTAGTCGGAGATGGTGGTGATGCTATCACGGCCCTGCTCGACGTCCTGGACTCCGAGTTTGGATCGGCCTACGCTATCAATTGGAAAACGTAAGCTTAACATTTGTGGAAATCTAATTATATTGTCCAAAATGAACTCCAACACTCAACAAACAGTGAAATTAGATAAATGGGTTTTTCTTTTTCTTTTTTTTTTAAGGAAAGAAATGGGTTTTCGTTAAAAAATCATCATAAGTTTATAATGTGCAATTATCATAACTATATTTTTCTTAATTGGTGATTTATCATCGAAATTATTTACTATTTGATTAATAGATGGATTTCCTAACCATAATATCCACTGAATGTTTTAAAAAAGAAAAAGAAAAAAAAAGAGGGTTAAAAATTTTAATTACTATATATATATATATATATATATATACTGCATGGGATTTCGTACTACATATTAAGCTTTAACCATTGGTTATGATCATTTCTTGGGTTTAAGGGGGAGAAAGGTCATTTGCCACTGGTTATGGGGATGGGTTTAACCTTTAACCATGGGGTTATGATCCTGTAACTAATAATTATTCCTAATCCCATTGGCAACACCGATTTGTGCTTTTTTTACCATTTGACCAATCTTGCGTCTTTTGGAGCTTAGGGTACCGCACCCTAGTCTAGGGCCAAGAGATAATACCCAAAGAAATCCCTTTTCAGATTTCATTTCTCAATTAGTTGCATTTTCCGACCCCCTAAAAAAAAAAAACACATAAGTATCCAATAACCGGTTGTTAAGGTTAATGACTGCACGTGCGGTGCACGGTTGGCAAGGCTTCACCCACGGGCTGTAGCCGGTCACTCCACGTAATTTCCTTTTTTTATCTACCTCATAAAATTCATTTTAGTGGGTCCCGCTTTCCTTATCCATGTCTCAAATCGTATAGTTAATACTTACTATTCACAGCATACATAGCAAGGAAACTCTTAAATGGGACATTATCATATTCCGGTTTTACCCCTGTCTGCTGGCCACGAACGTCAGCACGCCTAGGTACATTGTCCTAACTGAAAGCGGCAATGCTGTCATTTCACAAGTCGTTCCGCTCAATATATATATATATATATATATATATATCAAATTATATTTATTTGTCCTTAATTAATTATTTATTTTAAAGACATGTAAAATATCGTATCATAAATAAAATTTATTATTTCATTCCAATAAAAATAATAATTATTTTCTATCACAAATTTTCATACATTATTATCCCGTTATTATGTATCAATTTGAGTTGAAAATGTCTTTAGGAGATTATGAGTTAATCTAGTTAAACGATTGGGTGGATTTATATGAGAGTTAGAGCTATCTTGCCAATATATAACTCATTCAATAATAATAATTGAGTCTAAGTTTACTATCTAGTAGAAGTAATAACTAAAAAAAAAAAAACTAATTGGAAATGCAGTATAAGCCAAGCTTATAAAACAAAATTTCGGTCATAAGCATAAATTCAAAACAAATCTCAAAAAGAAAGGACTGAATTAAATATTTAAGAGCCAGAGTGGCCCACTAAAGCAAAATTTTCAAAGAAAGTCTTTTTGTGGACTTTGATTAGCTGCCCAACAGTTGAGAAAACAAGGCAGAGAATAGCTTTTCTTTTAATTCCTATGCTCTTGAAAGGTGTCAATTTGTATGGTATAGTTCTGTATAGTATCGTTTATAATCATATTGAAATATACGCAGAATATAAAAATATTAAATTTAAATATATTTTTTTAATTAATCATGTTAAAATTATTAATCTTAACGTAAATATATTTATGAAGTAAATTATATGACATGATCCATATAATTCGTTTAATTAATCATATCATTAATGTGTTACTAATTTATTATGACATGAAAATATATATTTAATCTAAAAATATATAAAAAATTAAAAAATTTTATTATTAATCTTTAATTCAAAAATTTTATATATTTTAAAAAAGACTAAATATTAAAAATCTAAATAAATATGAGATTGAACTTAAAAACATTTTTGTATATAAACATATTTATTTAAATCATATTTAAATATTTATATTTTATATTACATATTAATTCATTCACCTGATTATATAATCGTATTTAATCGTATATATTACATATTAAGTAAATCAATCCGTTTAAACTTTTTTTTATTGTATCATAAATGAATTAATCTGTTTATGATCTAAATCTGTTTATATTAAATCAAAATCTATTTAACTATGTATTATATATCTTGTAATTTAATCAAGTGTCAAAATTTTCAACCCCACGCTCATCTTCTATTTCTCAATAACAAGATATGGTTTTCACGTCACTCATTCTTGCATGTCTTTTGTTTAATTTTCCCTTTTTATTACGTGCATTTGAGGTGTAAGAGGAGGGGTGAAGTCCAATTTTATTGGTGATGTATATATATATATACAAGAGAAATATGAAGCGAAACGCCTAAACTAAAAGTTTAATTAAAAGACTTCAACACTCAAATTAGTGGGATTATCAAACTTGAATTTAATTATAAAATTCAAAGTTTGAACTCGACTTATGATCGATTTAGTGAAATATTAGATGTGCTAGAGTTTAATTCAATTTAATTAAATTACACACATAAAATCTTTTTAAATTTTAAATTCAAATTTAAATAAAGTTAGATTAAACTTGAAATTTATATTGGCTCAACTCAATATTGTCATTTATGTCGATTTATTAAAATATAAAGAGTAAAATAATAAAAATACTAAAACTCACCAACCTTTTAAGTTGAGTATTTTAGTATCTAAATTCAATTTGATTAACTGTTTGAATAATTTGAGTTTGAGTTAATATTGATATTGAGTCAATTTTTAATATTTTTTAAGTCAATCTAGAACAATTTAAAAAATAATTTAATTTATTTACAACCTACGATTCAAACTCAAAGAGAATTTATGGTGGAAAAAAGGATGAAAAAGATAGAAAATTAGCTATCTCGCTCCTAAATCGGATTCACAACTATATCTTGCTTTTCCTAACATGCCATTATAATTTATGACACGTTATTAAATTTTCCTTTTTATATCAACTAGTTATTGTATAATTATATAGTACTATCATGTTGACGGTAATTAATTTTCCACTTAAAAAGATTAAGGTGAGCGGTAAAACCGCATGATATTAATTGGAGGTGGGATTCATTTTTTTTTTTTTTTTTAATTTTCAAATTGTAATCACGAGATAATTAATAAAAATCTCTCTCTTTATATATAAATATAAAATCAGCGTTTAAGTTCATAACATGTTTTAATGAGTTGGTTCGCTCTGTCACATTTGAACGGATCACTGATATTGATTTCTTAACTGATGAGGTACTGTTCATGTAGCAGTGATACTATCATTATTATCCTTTTGTGTGTCGCTTTTGATTGATATAGCCACCACTACTATTTCTTTTCTTTTCTTTTCTCTGTTTGCTTTTTTACCTGATATGGGTCTTGATGATTCCACTCTCTTTCTTTTTTGGGGAGCTTGAAGGGGAAGTTGTTGTTGGAGCGAGTTCGTTCTCTTTGGTAATAGAGAAGAATATTGATTACCCATATTCATAATAACAATAATAATGTCTTTGATGATGGTGATGATGACGATGGAGAAGGAGAAGAAGAAGATTGTTTACTCTTTTGACCAGAGAAAGAGATCAGATAAAGAAAGACCCGAGGTAAAGCACAGAATGTAGAAAAGTTGTCCCCTTTGATACTTATTGTCATTCTTTTCTTTTGCATTTCTTTGTCAATGAATGAAAGAGAAAGAAAGAAACTCCTCACATCCCCATTTTCTCTTTTCTTCCTCTTTTCCTTTCCCACACGTTTCTTGTCCCGTGGATGTGATGCCACTTCTCATTTTCCATTTTATCTCTTGAATTCCTCAGTGTCATAATATACCTCTTCTTATTGTTCTTTTATAGTACCTGTTCTTGTTTCTTTATTCCAAGATGCCAATGTATGTGCCTAATAGCCACAGACGAGCATGGAGCATGAAGCTGGATGTGGGCAGCGGTGGGCAAGTGCTAGATCTGGAAGCCGCAATTAAAGATGGGATTTTGGGCGGTACTGGTGGTGGGTTGATATCCACAGCCGGAGCCGAGAAAGTGGAGCTAAAGAAGATGATTGAAGAGCTTGAGTCGATTGAAGTGCCGTGGGTTTTCATATGTCCAATCTCATTGGACCCAATGCAAGACCCAGTTACGCTCTGCACTGGCCAGACGTATGAGAGATGCAATATCCTTAAATGGTTGTCTCTAGGGCACGACACTTGCCCTACTTCAATGCAAGAGCTATGGGATGATACGCTTACGCCAAATATGACTTTACAGCAGTTAATTTACAGCTGGTTTTCACAGAAGTATTTGGCTATGAGGAAGAGATCGGAGGATGTACAAGGGAGGGCTATTGGGCCTTTGGAGACTCTAAAGAAGGTTAAGGGTCAAGCTAGAGTTCAAGCTCTAAGAGAGCTTAGGCAGGTTGTTGTTGATCATGCTATGGCCAGGAAGGCTGTGCTGGATAATCGCGGTGTTGCTTTTCTTTCTTCTTTATTGGGTCCCTTTACGACGCATGTTGTTGGGTCTGAGGTAATTGGGATTCTTGTCAATTTGGATATTGATTTTGCTTCCAGAAAAAATTTGATGCAACCTGCTAAATTTTCTTTAATTGTGGATATGCTAAATGAGGGTTCCATTGACACCAAGATTAATTGTACGAGATTGATTAAAATGCTGATAGAAGGGAAGGATTTCGAGTTTGCGAATTTGTCAAGTTTGAGTCTTTTGGTTGGTTTGTTGAGGTTAGTGAAAGATGGGAGACACGCAAATGGGGCATTGGTTGGACTCAGTTTGTTAAAAACTCTTTGTTCGCATGAGTCTGTTAGGAAATCTATTTTGAGCATTGGGGCAATTCCAAAATTAGTGGAGCTATTGCCCACTCCTAACAATGAGTGTTTGGAGTTAGCACTTCATATTCTAGAGCTTTTTTCAACAATGACAGAGGGAAGACTGGCCTTGAAGGAATGTGCGAAGACGATTCCAAATGTGGTGAAGTTATTGATGAAAGTATCTGAGAGGTGCACTCAGCTTTCGTTATCCATATTGTGGTCAATTTTCCAGCTTGCACCTGAAGAATGTTCTGCTTTTGCGATGGAAGCAGGTTTGGCAGCTAAACTGCTGCTCGTAATACAGAGTGGTTGTTGTCCTGAGCTAAAGCAGAGGTCAGCTGAGCTCTTAAAATTGTGCAGTCTAAATTATACAGCTACTATCTTCATTTCCAAGTGCAAGCTTACGAAAACAATACTATGAAAGAAATTGCCAGTTTGTTGAAACACTGAGTTGTACACCATCTGCTTGTGAGACGGTAGAATTGGATTACATTGGGGTTTCTCAGGTAGCCCTTTTCTCTCCTTTTGTGAATATCAAATCTGTTTCGATACATTCAGTTGGTTTCACTTGACGGAAGCTTCATAATGTGGATTTGTTAGGCTAGCTGCATATTGTGTAGTTAATTAGTTATAAATCAACTGTCTATAAGCTGGTGCTTTGGCATAATACCTTCAGTTTCTAGTATCTACATGGAAGAGGCGTAGATCATGTGCTTTTTCGATGTTCCAGTCGTTCATGATGAACTACCATTTGTAAATTTTTATATGCGATGATGTACCATTTAAATTCTTCACATTCTGCAGATTTGGAACTTGCTCTTATCAATCCCTACAGCTATTTAAGGGAATTTCGTCTTAGAACTATGTTGTGGACTTTGCATGGTAATGTGGATCAGGGGGGCAAAAGCAAGGATAAGTAAGCACTTTAATTAATCTAAAACGAACCCTTCACCTGAATCAACTTAAACTAGTGAACTTAGAAGCTTTATCGTGGCCTTGATACTTTATATATCTCCATTCAAAATCGTGAATAACACTTCAATGCACAGCCAAAGCAGAGTTGAAAGATCTTGTCAACTTGAAGAAAAGCAAAGAAGAGAATTAGGAAAATTAATAAATCAAATCTATTCGTCATTGGAAAGGAAATTCTAAGCTTTGTTTGGTGCGCGGATTCTAAAGGAGAAACGAAAGCTTTGTTTGGTGCGCGGATTCTAACGGAGAAACGAAGAGAAATAAAGAGAAAAGAAAAAAAAATTAATTTCTTTTCTCTTATTTGAATTTCTTATTTACAAAAGGGAGGGAATTCAAATTTATTTGCAAGATATGAAGATTATAGAATACAAATTTACTTTTCTAACCTCATTATAGATAAATCTTTTTTTTTTTTAAATTAAAACTAAAATTGACATTTCACAACTCAACTTATGATTTTAAAGACCACTAGGCATATGAGTCCAGAATTTTTGTAAATATTGGATCAAAATTTTTGTAAATATTAGAACAAAAACTAAAACAAAAATTCTGATCTCATAACAAAAGTATGCAATTAATAAAAGCATGTAAATTAATATTATCTGATTCCATACCAATTCTGGGCAACTAAAGCCTTTAGCCCGTGGGGGAACCGTGCACCACACGTGCACTCATTACTTTGGTCATCTTGCTCATTGGATTCGGATCTGTTGCGGAATCTTACAGATCACGTAACAATACACTTACAATAATTAATTATTTATAAAAATCAAAATATTTTTCTTCAGAAAAAATTAAATTAAAATTGATCAAATTAATGGATTTGGCCAATGAATTAGCTCAAAATTAGAATCTATCTTTATTACTAGCTTCCTAATTCAATGATTTGAATGAAAACATATTGCTTTAGCTTTGTATTTTTATATTAAAAATAAAATTATATCAATTAACAAGTTAATTATTTTTAATTTTTATAAGTTAGAGTTCAAACAAGTTAATTATTTTTCATTTTTATGAGTTAGAGTTCAAGTCTTAAATATTAAAAATTAAATTAAATTCCACCATTGATTTTATTTTTAATTTAACCAATTTAGTTGCCTAAAAATTAAAATACTTCATTATAGATAGATTCTAAGTCAATAAATTAGAAGAAAATTTATTTATTTTTGAAAATAAACCTATTAATTTAGCTTTATGCCTTTTATACCAAGAATAAAAATTAATTTAATAAATAAATAAATTTTGTATTTGTTTTTATTAACTATAGTTCTACTGTTAATGTTAGCCTTCCAAGATAATTTTTTAAATATACAAACCTATTTTCTCTAAAAAAACATATACTTATTTTCTATGTAATGTAACCACAATTTTAAAAGTTCCCCACCATTAAAAAAATAATTTTAAAAGAAACCAGCCAATGAATTTTTGTTGAAATCAAATGATTTGAATTAGGGCTTTTTCAACTCACTTCAAATTTGAAGTAGGTTAGGCGCCATTCTAGTTGCATTTGCAATTGAATTTTAGAGTGGATATATGGTGCAACATTGTTCATTGCGCCGTTCCACTTTTTTTTTTATAACTCTTTTACAAACCAATCTTTTATATATATATATATATATCAGTTACAATTTAGTCTAAATATAATATTCAATTTAATCCACATTTAAATTATTTTTAGAATTTTTTAATAATTTCACACAAAATTTCATTAAATTTGTAAAATTAAATAACTTACAAATAATATAAGACATTATCAAATTAAATAACTATTAATATATTATATTTTTTATAAAACATAAATATAGTATATCAGGTTATGTGTAGAAAAAATAATTAATTAAATATTTATTAAAAATTAATATATGAGTGTACAATGACAAGTGTGAAATAAATATGGGTATAATGTGTAGAATGTATGAATAATATAATAATAATAATAAAAAGAAATATTACATGGGTTATAAGAAGAAATATGTGAAGAATATTTTTTTTTAGAGTTAAAAATGAAATCATGCGTTGAAGTAAATTTATTGTAAAAACTATATTTTGAAGTAAAATTAGCAACATTTTAGAGTCAGAAGTTGGAGATATCTTTATGTTGTGTTTGGATTGAAGTTTTACACTAGAATGGAATGGAAGATGTTGGTTTGTAAAATACTTTTATATTTGGATGAAATGTGTTGGAGTGTAATAAATTGGTTTCAAATGGTTTGGTAAATCTTTTCAAAACCACCCAAATCAATATATTGAAACACCCCAAACATATTCAAAATAATTTTGTGAGACAAATACAATTTTGCCCCCGTTTATTTTGGCCAACAATCTGCTTCCTTCTTTAGCTTTCTCATTGACGTAAAAACAACAAAATTTGGGTTGTCTTCTCTGCTGTGATTCTCACCTGGTAAAACGGAGCAAAATAGTTGGAGCTACTGTCAACACAACCTAGTTTCATCCCCATTCAGTTGGAGCTGCCGATTTCTCAAATCCATTACTTTGTAGGTATATGCTCTCTAAATCGAATCAGTGAGTAGTATTTTTTTTGTTTTTTAATTTTTGATTTATTTTGCTTATCTACAAAAACATTAATTGGAAACTTATTACTCTGACATTTCTGTATGATCAGTGTTGGTTTCCTTTGGGTTTTTCTTTTCCGAAAATTACACATGGTATTGTTAATCTATTGCCTTGTTTCATTTCCCTAGATTTGCTCTAATTTCGAATGATTTTACTTCATTATGTTTTCTCTATTAACAATTAGATGTTATATGAAGAAAAGTAATAATTTAATCTGGTACATTGAGAACTCATTACCGAACCAAATTCTACTTGCGTAAAAATTATGAGAGCATTATATTTTTCAAATGATACCTTTTAGGAGGCTAAGAAAGGGAGCAATCCATCATGGGATGGCAAAGCATTTTAGCCGCTAGATTTGTGCTTAAATTAGGTGCTTTGAGGTAAGTCAATGATGGGAAGCTATATTTATTTGGGACCAACCTACTTTATCCCCCTTTAAGTTATCTTCTTATAAGTCTCACAATTGCAAAGTCATTAGGGCTTGTGACATTATCAGAAATGGGGAATGAGATTGTAGGCCTTTAAGGGTAATCCACATTTGTCAAATAAATGGATATGGTACCCTAATAAATTTGGTTCATTCACTGTAAAGTCAACATACTTTATCTTACAAAAGCATCTCAATACTGATAATGCTAGCAATTCTACTATTATGAGAAATAATCTCTTTTGGAAATATATATGGAGCATAAGTTTGCCTACTAAAATTAATATATTCATCAGGAAATTGGTGAGAAATTTCATCCCAATGGGATCTACTCTCAGATCCAGAGGAGTAGATGTGCCTGATCAGTGTCCATTGTGTTGGGATAGTATTGAAACACCTAAACTTCTTTTTCTAAGATGTCCCAAGGTTGGCATAGTCTGGTTTACTAGCAATCTAAGCTATAAGCTAAACCTTAAACCCCATGCCACTTTGGCTGACTAGTGGCAGAGTTTAATTGACAAATGGAAACTTAATCCTAACAATCAATTTTAGATTCCTCCTTTGGAGCATTTGGGTTTATAGAAAAGTATCTTTATTTAATGGGAAGCATTTTGATCATGTGGTTGTGGCACGACTTGGAAAGACCTTAATTATTGAATTCTTGTAGGCTAATTTGCAGGTGTATGAGAGGAGGAATTCTCAAACTAGTCTGCAACATTTTATATCAAATATTAATGTGTTATGTTGTTTATGTTGCTACAATGTTCCAATGCACCAGTAGAAATTGTGCTATTGTTGTCATCATTCTTGACAAGAATAGGAAGATAATTGATGGAGCTACATGTTCAAAAAGGGTTCTTTTCAAATTGCATGCATATTGCCAGACGGTTTTATTGGCTCTCAAACTTGTTGTAAGAATTAAGCTGGACAATTTTGTAGTCTTTATTAATGACAATCATGTAGCTCACTTGTTAAACTCTAGTTAATGTTTTTCATTAGAATGTTGATGGGGTCTTATCTCAAGCAAAAGGAAGACTATCCCAATTTCAGTCTATGTATATTGCTTTCTGCTAAAGGTCTTGAACAAGCTTGCTGGTTGGCTAGTCAAAGTTTTTTGGAAGGATAGTCTGCCATTTGCTTGGATCTCCAACCCCCTGATGGTCTTGTAAATTTGTTGAACTCGTGGCTTTGGCTTTGGTAATTCATATCTTATTCATTTTGACAAAAAAAAAAAAAAAGACCTGCGCTTTAACTATACAATATAGATGTAAATTACATCTTGACTTGCAAAGATTAGATTCTTGCTTCCATTATCATTTAAATACTTAAGATAATTTATTTTTTGAGTAAATAATTATGTGTAATAAAAATGAATAATTGAATTAAGTTCAATAGAATTGAAAATAAAAAGATATATTTTAAAGATTATAAATAAATTTAAAATATTTTAATAATTTAAATCGAGTTATTTGAATTGATTGCTAATTGAGCCAAGATCAAATTAATCCGCATATTGAATTCAAAAAAAAAAAAAGGCTTAGAATTAATCGCATTTTTTAATTCTATTACAATCTTATTTCATAATAATAAAATATATATCTATTTTGTGTTTACTTTGTAAAAATATTTTATGTTTAACTTCTTTAATTTCCTATTTAGTTGGGTTTTTAAATTTCTAATTCATCTAATCATATTTAAAATTAATTTTTAAACTTAATTAAAAGATTTTTACTTTTCAAACTATTTATATTTAATTTTTTATCAAAAATTATAAAAAAAATTAATTGTTTGCATTTTTTGTGAATAAAAATAATTTATAATTTTGAATAATAAAAATAAATTTCTATTTTAATATTAAATATTTGATAAATGAAAAAATAAAAGAAAATTATATTTGCATGCATAAGGATATTTTTGTCAATTTTGAAGTTGACATTCCATTTCATTCCATTATAAACAAACAAAATTAATCTCAAACTATTTTTTTTTCATTCCTACCATCCCAAACACAAATATAATTTAACAATTTTTTTTCCAAACTAAACTCGTTTATTCCATTTCGTTAATAACCATTCCAACCCTTTATAAACCATTCGTCCAAACATAGTGTTAGTAAACAAAATGGAGCGTCTTAGTCAAATAGTCAAAAAGCACAAATTGATGTTTGCAATGGAATAAATATAGAAAATTTTTGTAAAGAATAATTACAAAAATCAGTAAGACAATAACAGATATAAGACATAAATAATTACATAAAATCAATAAGACAACAATAGTGAAATAATTGAGCGCGTAAATTAATTGATAAGAGATTTTTCTAGTTTAATTAGAGATCTCGAGTTCGAATTTAGATATAATCATGTTTAAATTCGATAGGAAAAGTTTCGTCGTTCTAATGATTCTGTTTAATTTGAATCCGAATTAGTCCTATATCGAAAGAGTATGAAAATACTAAATGGCATGAAAAAATTATTTATTTATTTTTGAACCAATTAAAGTAATCTCATTTCATTTCGCATCGGAAGCAATAGTCAGGTACATCAAAAAATACAACAATGTAACCCAATTACAATGTTCATGATGCACATGAAATCCTCACATTACTCTGCTCATTGCATCAGAATTAATACGCGAAATTTCTTCCACAATAGCTTCAAGGGCAATACCCTGCGAAAGTATGGAGGTATGAGAAACCCCATTAATTCTAATCACTTTCAGGGATTGATTTTTATTCTCTCTCCACAAAGACTCCAATGCTAACAAGCTAGCCATGTTCACTGTCCCGTCTCCATCTCCATTAACAATATTCGGTTGCTCATCAAACCCTTTTTTCCCATACACCAAACTCTCTGCAGTCTCTACACCACTCCCAATTATACACGTAATAGGAACCTCTGGCGCAATTAGCCCTTCCATTAAAGGTAAAATGCGCGTTTTGTAACGGTAAATCCCATCAGAAAACCCAATATCTTTAAGAAATTGAACAATTTCACACGCCGAATAATTCCCATCTGGAGTGACAACGAGATTTTTCATACCAAAAATGTTAGGATTTGGTAGAAGCCATAAATTACTTTCTGAGCTCCTTTGCTCGCCTCTTACAAGCAATGGATCAACAAGAGGCACCTTTAGCGTGTTACCGGAAGCAAATGTACGCATCATTTCGACTGTACCGCCCCACGGGGCAGAAAGTGCGACAAAATGTTTGATATATTTTTGTCGCCAAGAGGGTGGGTTTCGGTTGAGAAGTTGAAGGACAAAAAGGCCTCCTAAGCTGTGGGTAAGAATTATTACGGGCTTTCCTTCGTTAAGGCTGCTTGCTTTCTCTATTAAATTTTTAAGATCTTGTAAAAATTTGGACCCAACCTTCGATGGGTGGCCTTCAGCAGCTAGGCCATATCGAAAGTCGTACGGAGCCCCAAATATTGTTTCACCATCAACGTAGCCAATTTCTTCTAGTGATTTCACTAGCTCTGCCATGTATGTGGTGATATGCCTACGAAATTAAAACCATCATCCATCATTATAAAATGGCCCTCGACTTCACTAATTGTCAAATATTTATGGTCAATATAATTTTAATTGGCGAAGAAGATTATGTATTTGATTATTTTCATCAAAAGCCCACAATGCTTGACTTGACTGAACCTAATGTTCCCATATAAAAATGGGTTAGTAGAAGTAAACCAAATTTTTTCAATCGTGTCTCTTTTGTTTACACTCTTTCTTTCACGTAGTCGAAATGTCACATTATCTTAATCCAATTCCAATCAAATTTAGATACTATTACTTTGACAAAATGATATAGTGATGACTTTTGACTAAGCATTGATGAAATCTCACGAAATCCTTCAGCATTCCTAAAACAACTAGCACACTACTTTCCCAAGTAATTTTTAAGGATAATTTAATTGGAAGAACAAAACAAAGACTTACAAAATGTGTAAAAGTACAAAATATAAAGAGCACAAGATAAGAGCTAGCGTTACTTACCTGAGATGAGGGTCGAGGCAGAGAAGTGACTGAGTGGAGCCAAAATTAGGGACCCTGGTCTCAATCCCAGGAGCATTGAAGTAATCATCCAAATCTTTATCATAATAAAGTCTCATACGATCAGCAAAACACTGCGTGAATGGTGGTAGTAGGACACTAGGGTCAAACCATAGCCTGAACCAACCTTCCTTTTGTTTGACCAATGGATACCAACGGTTGCACACCAGACTGGTGGGCTTGTAGCCACCGGTCAGCCTGGCTTCTAGCTGGTTTCCGCCGTTTCCGGGTAATAGAATCAGAGGTTGGAGGCTTCCGGTTGCTTGACACGCGTACAACATCATGGCCGTAGATATTACTATTCCTAGTCCCAATCTAAGCACCCGTATCTTCATATCTTGTTTGCGAGCAAGCCAACAATGGCTACTGCTTAATGGATAATTGGCTTAGCTGCAAAAGTTTTGCCAATTTGAAAACTCTATGCACGGGATTGTGGAGTGCAGAAAATGCCACGTTGCCATTCAACTTTCCCAGTTGGGTCTTGTTTTAGACCTTCTGTTGTTGTGGAACAGCCTAATAGGCTCAACTGGAGGCTCGATTACTGAATGACATTACGCTGTGGCCCAAAGCTATTGGTGATCGTCGCTGGGTCTCAGCAAGTTTAATTTACATCAACCAACCAACTGGGCCACCGTCTTCCTTCAAAATGGTAGTTGTGTGATTAAATTTCTAATAAATCCATTTATTATAAAGTAATAATTTAAATACTGGATTTTATATATACACACTACTGGTTGAATTTGAAGTGGAAAAAAAAATTAAATACTTAGTTTGCAATATACAAATCAGGCACCTTATTAGAGTTTATGGATCATACATTAAGCATTAGAATTGTTTTTCTTTTTAAATAAGTTGAACAACTGTATTGTCTAATAATATTTGACCATTTTGTAATAATTATATATGCTGTTGAATTTTTGAAACGATATCTGAGGAATCACGCCACCTAAACCGAAGAATATTCACGAAATTAAATAAATTTTCTCTTCAGCCACATGGGTTATTTTTTTACTAGTATTTATTTTTATTTTATAATTTTTGTTCCAAGAAGGACTGAAAATCCAAGCCAAACAGAAGAAGAAGAAAATTATATTATGCCAACACGTGTTGCCGTCTGAAGCTGAAGATAGTCAAAACTCAGTAGATAAAGGCATTGTTTTGTATCGATAACAGCGGGCGCCTCCGGATCATTGCTTCCAGTACGTTCCAATTATAAAGTATATTTTTAGTAACAATCAACCATGAAGATAAAATTAGAAATAAAACTGGCCTGCTTACTAGTTATAACGAACAGTAATCTACTGGAAAATTCTTAGTTAACAGTCCAATAGATAAATTACATTGAGATCCTCAACTATAGGCTTTACAATTTATAATTAAAAAATGGATATTAAATTTAAATCTTTTGTATCCATTATCATCACTCATTTGTTCATCCATGTTTGAATTTCTCCTTCATCATCTACAACCTTCGTGAAATCCAATCCTACTTCTAGTTTAATTATTTCATTTTGAAGAACTTAGAATTCAAATATTTAGAATTTTCAATATGAAAAGACAGAACGAATAATTCTCATATAAAAATTGAAATCAATTTCGAGTTGTTCAAATATTAAGTTGTTAATTTTGGAAATAAAAAAACAAAAGCCTAATTTAAATTTGAGGATTTTTCCTCTAATTTATTTGTCGAATTCCTCTAATTATTATTAATCTTTCTTCTATTCTATGCTTTTCTTGACTTTTTTAACACATATACGAAAAATTTTCAAAGCAAGCAATTAATGCCAAAAACAAAAACGAAGGCAACCGCCACACGCCTACGACAAATAATTGGGTTTCTTGGTGACTGGTCGCTTTGAAATAAAATAGCTACTTACCTACTAATTTTGCTCTCATTTCTACTTAATTATTATGCATTAATAATTACCATTGCAACTCTATAGCAAAGTGCCTCCCATTGTTGACTCAAAAAATTCAACATACTGCACACATTTTCCTGTTTACGCACACAGAGTAAAAAGACTACTAACTAATACTGCTCACAGACATAGAAGGCTGAATCGCCAGGAAAAATTTTTATTTATATTCAGCTATATATACAATTCCCTCTATCAATTAATCCAAATTTGTTTATATAAATAAGTAACTGATCATTCTACTAATATACATATATATATATATATATATATATATATATAATTTGTGAGTAACGAAACTGAGGTTACTCGATAAACAATATTTATTAATTATACTTCAATATTTTAAGTACACTTACTTGAATGGTAAGGTTTGTGCAAGATATGAAGATTAGGTGTCTTGTTTGGGCTTACTTAGTTATCAAGCTTTTTGTTTATGTGTATTTCAGGGGTGGTCATGAATAATACAACTAGGGATGGAAACAGAGATGGACATTTGGAGTTCACAAAATAATAGAATCCAAACATGTAATTTTAAAAATTTAGTCTACAATTTATAGAGAGAATATATAAATATTAAGATTTTGAAGGGGTCAGATTACTAATGAGAAGATATATTTTTGGCTAATTGACCCAGTTTTTAAAATGATCTACTAAGCACAAATTTTCTTTGGATAGCTGAATGTATGAAAATATTTTCCATTCAACGGAGCCCTACACTAACTATGGAAAGCTAGTGTACGTTGCCTCACAATTTTCACTAATGGGATTGCTCTTAATTTTAAAAGGAATTTTATAAATTTTACTGCGCATATCATTAATCATCAAATTCATTTGATATCAATTAAAAAATGGCACACATTTTATGTGTATATATATTTAAATAATATATGCAGTTCTTAATATTTTTCCTTTCCTCAAAATTTGGTATGACAAGGATATGACGCCGGCAAGGGAACTAATAATAGGGAAAACAATGTGAGTCAGCAAAGAGATAAGAGACTTTAAAAAAACAAAAAGAAAAAAGAAAATCGAAACATTCAAAGTGTAGCTGTGAAATTTATTAGTCAAAGTTTCTAAATCCCAATCAAATTCACATACACGTTCTTCTCCTTTAATCTTATCTTTAAAAATAAAAGCCTATTCCAATCCGGTGTGCTCTGGAAAAAGTCTGTCTTCGCTTCATATCTCATATAATATACGGCTTTCTTCTTCATCTATATAAACCCAAACCTGTCTCCTTCTAAAACCTATTAACATTGCTTTCTTCTTGTTCATCACATTTAATTATAACGAGCCAACATTCTTGAAATCAATAAGAACCCACTTCAAATCTTGATTTATTTCTGGGATATACATCATCATGAAGACTAAAGGGAAGAACCAGAACCAGAGCAAGATCATGCGCATCGTTACCATCCCAATAAAAGTATTGGGCAAAGCTCGGGATCTCTATGTCAAAAGCATAATGAGTTGCGCTGCAAGAGCAAACTATGGCAACTCCATGGCCGCGGTGAACGGTAACTTGCCTAAGAGTTACAGTATGGGGTCATCCATGTCAACCGACAACGACGATTATAGCGAACTTATAAGGGCTGCATCCGTCAGGAGCCTTGGCCACAAGAAAGAAATCGAAATGTTATTGCAGCAATTGAAGCAACAGCAACAACAATCGTCCAACAAACAACCGTTGCCTAAGAGTTCTAGTGTTGGGATGGGATTCATGGGAAGGATTGATGAAGAGAAGGACGATGAAGAAGGCAGCGTTGGTAAGAAGGAGGCGAAGGCCGAGATGTACAACAGAAGCAGAAGCTATGCTGTTCCTAAAACAAGTGTTGCCACCTTTTGATTTGGTTGGTGAGCAATTGAAAGAGTACATTTCTGGGTATGGTTTGTGTTTCTGAATGTAATTTCTTTTCTTGTAAAGATATAATTAAGTGCATAATGGAGTTCTGGAGAAGTTTTTCCAATCCAAAAATGAAAAGAATAATGATTCAACCGTGCCATTTTATTTTGCTGGATAGATTTGAGTTCATGTGCAAACGTCGTTAAGGGTGAGTTCGATTCACAAATTCTTATTATTGGAAGTGATTTGAGAATTATTCAATTTTAATATTTGATTGGCATTGAAAGATTACATTTTAAAAAAAGTTTAATTCCTAAAATGATTTACTTTTTCATATATATTTTCAAGAAGTGAAAAAATTATTTTTTTTATAACTATAGAAAAGTTTACAAATTAAATAAATAATTATATCTTGAATTAACATAGTATTTAAATATAATTAATTTTATATATTATTATAATCTAAATTATAAAATATATAATTTTATTTATAAAAAACAATAATCTATAATCTGAACTAGTTACATATAATTCAAAATAAAAAGAAAAATTTTACTTTTATATTTTGATTATCTAAATCTTTTTATTATAACTTATGTATTTTAAATAATTAGTATTTTAAAATTTTAAGTATTTTTAACATATATATATATATATATATATATATATATATATATATATATATATATATAAAGGGGATGTGTATTATAAAAATCAATAAAAAGCCATTTTTATTTTTTTTTTATGTTCTATATATATATAATATTTGTGATCTTTTTATT
>CATIWR010599242.1:0-11075 GCA_949677035.1 Omphalea diandra
TTTTATGTTTTACGCTTTCCCCAATTCCTCTTCTAGTGTTATGAAATCGTGGGTGAAAAATTCTGCTCTAACAGCAAAATCAACAGAATCAGCTCTTGTTATCTTGGATTACAACTTCCATCCAAGAGCTCTACCTCAATTACTCCATAATTCTCACTAACCATGCATGATTAACATGTCATGAGAGGTTAATTTCAGTTGAGAAGAAGATAAATTACTTACCTATTATCCTAGAATTGGAAAACTTTAGGCAGCTCACTCTTTTCCATATCTTCTTCTTCTTCTTCTTCTTCTTTCTTTCTTTCTTTCTTTCTTCCTTAGCTCTCTCTTTGTTTCTGCTATAACTCACGGTTTTTCCTCAAAATCTGGCCCTAATGGTCTGTATTTTTATCTTAAATAAGTCAAAAGATTGGGGCTGGCTTCCTATTGGTTGAAAGTTAAAATTTTTGCTTTTAGTCCCTCTTCTTCACTCCTTAAGCACTTCCATCCATCTCCTAATTCCTAGATGCTCCTTATACTTTTAATTAAGCTCTAAAACACCATTATTTATGATGCTATAATAAGCATACAACATGAAATAATTTTTCATATAACTATGCAAACACTGCATATATGTTCAAGTATCCCAAATGCAATGGTGCCATTGTTATTGTCATATTTTTACAATTCACATGTCTAAATGATTATTTATCCTGTGCATATGTTCATGTGAGATTTCATATAATTTGATATAGTGCATATGCTCATATGTGATTTCATATCATTTGTCCAATGAATATATTCATGTGATAATGCCAATAAATAGGGACATGGATGTTACATGTTTAGTGAGGTATTTATAGCCTCTATCCACCAAAGAGACATTGCAATAAAACTGGTAGCAAATCTCCAAATTATGCTAGACAGATTTTGCATTAAATGCTTGTCAGGCTTCATTCGCGATTGCTACTACTCTTTTGCAGTCGCGATTTTCTAATTTTAAATACGGGAGCATAAAAATGTGGTGAAAATCCCTATTTGTGTCTAACGGCTAGTCCACGTGTCATCTTCTCATTGGTTCATCAGGAAAATATAGTTGTTGCCTTTCACCTGCTCACAAAAGTAGCAGTCGCAATTTTTCTTATACAGGGCGTGACTTAGGATGCAAATCCATCTGTCAAAATGTCCATCTTCTTCTTTATGATTCACGGTCGCTACCCACAATTGCCATCGCGATTTTTGTCTTCCAACGATCACTTGGGACACTTGTCATGTTGTGGTTATGGACTTGATTCCCACTTGAGTTGCTTTGAAATTCACAGTCACAACTGAGGCATGAAACAGACCTAGAATTCGTTTGTGACTTTTGCACTCCCATCTTTGGATGGGTTGTGGTAGAGAAATGGCCCGCAAATTCGCCTATCTAATTTTTCAACCTACTTTAGGCTAGTTTGCGGTCGTGATATTTAACGTTGCGATCATGAATTAGGAGACACTTTGCTTTCTTTAGAGATTATAGACTTCATCCAACTTTCAATTTAGAGACAAACTAAAAACTGTAAAACAACACTTAATTGAAACATTAGAATTGATCAATCTCCTTTGTCAAGATCAAAAGAGGTTCAAGACTTAGGATTAACCATCCTAGTCCAACATTGGTTATGATGAACATGAAAAGAGGTATGAGGTTCTCTCTAAACTACCTATTTTCCTACCAAGTTTATTAACTTAAAGGCTTTAGATGATGTGGGTTTATTGGATACCATTCAAGAACACCTTAATGTTCTCCAATGGAAAGAATTTGCCTAACTCCATACCAACTCCTACAAAGAGCTCACTTATGAGTTCTTGGCTAGCTTCTTTATATAAACCTATCAGGCTCAAGGAGTACAACCCTTTAGAACCATCAATTTTCAAATCTAAAACAAATCTTTCACCCTTTTTTTTTAGTAAGGTTGCCAAAGCCTTTTTCCTTAAGAATGAAGGGCTTGACGATTTCCCCAAGGACTCTAACAACTAAAAGGTATGGACTTCTTTGGGTGGGATTTCTAAATGTAAAGCTAGAATGAGCAAGATTTTAGAATTGAAAGACCCCTTGGTGCAATATATTCATCGCTTATTATCTTATTCCATAACTAGTCGGGGTGAGAATAATAGTGTTGCAAGCTCCTCTACCTTTGGTGTTTGAAGTTTAACCACCAAGTCAACACTACTTTGTGGATTGTGAACCATATGAGTGTTGTGGCTAAGTGAGATTTAGGGGGCATTTTTGTTGGCAGTTTCATCACTTTTATTGCCAAATATTTGAAAGTGTATGAGCCATAAAATCACGACCAATTAAAGAAAGCTTTGCGGTCCTACTATTCATCCTATGATAACATGCTCTACATGGGGCTTATGAAAAGGGATGGGGGCAATTATGTGTTAGTTCATGATGAGCAAAAAGCAAGGGTTGATGATAATATAGATATGGGTAATGCACCATAGAATGTACCCTTAGGAGCATATTTTTCTTAAGATCTTTCATAGTTGTTTATGAGCCAGCTAGAAGAAGTATTGTTGTGATTGGAATCTCTGTTGAGGCATATGGATCAATCCTAATCTATTTTTGAGGATGAGGTGCGTGGAAGGCTTGTTGCTTTGGACTCTTGTATGGTCGATATGGATGGGCGAGTGCGACCTACTTTCAGCACATTAGATTTCCTCCTCCTTCTCTGTCGATGGGTTGACAATCCCATCTTACCTTTATTTTGTTGCTTTCTTTTATGTTTTTTTTATGCTTTTATGGATGTTGGTCTTTAAATTTTCACATTTTTATTATGTTGGCTAGACCTTGTTGAGTGCATTATGCTCTTAATTTTATACTTATTGCTTTATGTTATCATTACGACATTTTGGTTTTAAGTTGTTTTTGTGCTATTTTGATGAATGTTGCCTTACTCTTATGCTCTAATGATTCATTCTTTTGTAGTTGAGATTGCCTTACTTGAGATTCTCAGGTTATCACACTCATTTTCCCTATTTTGAAGAGGGAATTCTCTCTCATTTGCTCTTTAATTTTTGTTCTTCATCCTTGAGGACAATGATGTTTAAGTTTGGGGGAATTGATTGCTTTTGAACCTTCATTTTGATTGCATTTAGGTTTATACATGATTATAATTGCTTGTGTGCCTTCAAATATTGGGTTTGTGCAATAACACTTTGTGGTTAATTTTGGTTCTTTGCTTTGAGGTGGAAAATTGATGAAGAAAATTTATAATCTTTGCTTGAAATTGCTTAGGTTAAATTTCCTTTATGATAATGACTTTAGCTTAATAATCATGTTTTTATTCAATAATTGGTTAGACATATTAGAACACTTTCCATTTTTGTCAAAGTAGGGATTAATCCATGAAAGGCTTATTTCATACCACTTTTTTTTAGAATAAAACTCTATATGTGCTGGAACTTACAAAAATACCTTTTGAGGTGAAATCCTAATACTTGGTAATCTTAGGAAAATGATTAAGGCATTCTTTGGTTAGCCTATTAGTTACCATCCACACCTCTATCACATCATCCCTTGTTACCCTTTCGAGCCATAATGAATACTCCCTAAAGAGTATCCATAAGCTTTTCTTTCTTTCACCCATATCTAGCATTATAACCATATAGCCAAAACAATCTTTCTTTCACCCATATCCAACATTATAACCATATAGCCAAAATAATCTTTTACCTCCCCTATCAAGAGAATAAAGTTAGAACTTGGTTATATAATGGTATGTGATGCAATGGATCACTCATGTGCATTTATATTGAAGAATAGATAAAAGAATTCATCTATTGTTATCTTTTGGTACCATAAAGTTTGATTCAAGTTTGGGAAGTGGCATAGTGATAGCATGAAATATACTTGGCCCATTAATCCATTGGGTTCTTGCATTAAAAAAAGGAAGCAAAAGAAGAATGAAGCCACCTAAAAAATAGGAAAAGGAGATGTTTTGGATGTCTTCAATAAATAAAATGAGTTATAATATATATAGATCTTTTGCAATTCATACTTTATCATGGCTACTATTCTAGCTACATTTCACTTACTTTGGACTTGACCAATCTTTGGTAGCTTAAACTTGAGCCTTACACTATATGCTATTAAAGACCTCATGATTCTTAAGGTTGCTAGGTGCCACATTAGTGGAGAAAGGTGAATTTATTTTTCCTATAATCATATGTGATTCTTAAGAATCAAGGAAGGATCTTGCTTAAGGTAAACATGAAAGAGAATCAAAGTGGATAATGAAACATGATGCCAAGTCACACATACACACACACACACTTTTTGTTTGATAATTACAAATTGGATATGATTGGTATGGAACTTGTCATTATCTTGAGTGAAATTACTTGAGTAAGGAAAAACATGATTATAATTTAGATGAATCTTCCCTTTTGAAATTTTTGATACTTAATTCTAACCATGAGAGATATTAATCTATACTTGATAAAGAAAATGATTGCTTGAGGACAAACAATAATTTAAGTTTGGGGGAATTTATTTAATGGATCAATTATCTCATTTTCATGGTTTATTCATCTTGAAATCCATGCATTTCCATTTATTTTGACTTAATTATAGGCTTAATGCTAGAAAAATGGTGTTTTATAGGTAAAAAGTAAAGAAAAGCCAAGGTATCGATCAAAGGAAGAAATGCATAGTCATGTGCATTAGGCACATAGCCGTGTGCCCCAAGATGACTAAAAAGGTAGATTGTAAGGAAGGAGCACAACTAATTCACACAATCGTGCACATGGAAGACCTAAGGCAACAGTAAGGTGTTGACGATGCGTATGATCATGTCTTGATAGACGCATGATCATGCGCCTCATGTATGCCAGAAATGTGATTTTCTTAAGAAGGATTTTCTTTTCCTTTTGTAGAGTGGACGTTTCCTTTTTTGCATAGGGTGGCTAAGACATTATTGAAAGAGGTAATTAAGCCATAATTAACATACAAGGGATTAACCAAAGGTAGAGAGTTTGGAACAAGAATGTTTTACACAAAAAATTCTAAGAGAGAGAAGGTGTAAAGAATCAAGCAATCAAGAAGAAGTTCATGACTATTCTTAGAGCTGAATTATTTATTTTCTTTTATTCTCTTTATATCATTATGAACTAAACTTTCATTGGCTAGGGTTGTAAATGGATCTTATATGACTTTCATTAAACTTTCATTGATTATCCTTGTTTTGTGAATCAACAATTAAGAAGTGCTTTTCATAAAATGAAACCTTTAGCAATTCCTTTATTTTGTTATTAAGATGAGGAACCTTGACAAACCATTGTTATCCCTAGAGTCTTAATTTATGAGATAAATGCATGATGATTAGCTTTTGAGTTGAGGAATCTTTAACTTAACATGTCTTTATATGTCAATTTCTAATCAAGATGGATTAATTGACCACCTTAGTGATTCAATAATAGTGCATATTGCATGAACCAAATTAGATAAGAATTAAGAACCTAATCGAAGGTTATCAAATAAAGTTGAACCCTTAGCCACTCCCATCCATTGATTATCTTTCATTATTAAGAGTATTTACTCTGCTTTAGTTAATCATAATTTCAATTCTCATTTCCTATTGATTTTGTAGACAATATAAGATATATAACATTTAGTATTTAAACTCGATCCTCATGGGAATGATATCCATACTCACAAATACACTTTATTACTTCTGACTTATGCACTTGCAACTTAAGGGTTTTATATAGTATATACCCATCATTAGATCCCAATATTCTAGTTGTTTAGAGGTGCCTAACATCTTCCTTAAGCTGTACCTAATTTTTGAACCCAATTTATAATGGAATAAAGATAAATTAGGCCTTCTAAATGACTTAGTTAGGTTTAAGTTCTACCTTGCCTAAATTCTTATTCCAACTAAAATTGAGTGATGACTTAACATTCCATTAGGGATGGTACCAATTTATCATCCCGCCTAAGTCCCCCACTGACCACCACTTAGATAAAAAGGGCTTCAAACTCATATGCCTTAAAAGATCCCTTGTGATCAAAATATGTGCCATATTTTGGTGTTATTACTAATGCATGGCTTTGTCCTTTTGATCCCTTATTAGTGGATAAAAGGATGGAGTCCACTCGTTTAGACACAACCCTATAATTCGATGGTGCTCATAATGGCAATTCCACTAGGGACTCAAAATTGACTTCACGTTAAATCTTTGGTTCACTTTTTGCCAATTTATCTTTGTAATTATTTAATCCATTGCATTCATGTAGCCACCACACTTCACCACATGCACTAGGTCTACCTTTAGACTAACCAATGGGTTCTCCAAACTTGAGACTTAAGCTCCATTCAAGCTTAGGAGATGGTGAGTATATCAAATGGGGGGTTATGAAAGCCATCCCCCAGGCTTGTAGGAGCCATCAACTACAACAATCATCTCAATCATCTAGGCATATGTAGGAACTAATAGCACCTTCGAATAGGATACTTTTTTTTTTTTTTACGTTTCTACTCTAAAAGAATGGTTGAAGTCCCCAAAGAACATGATTAGGAATTTCTCTTTTAGGAATACCAATACTACCTTATTTCCCTTACTGTATATGTGAATACCTGTGTATCCCTTAACCCTGCTATGTAAAGAGTTCTCATGTACATTCGTACCTTTCTTGTAAAAGGTATTTTTCATTTTCTTATACATCCTTTATTAAGAAATGTAATTAGCTTCCTTATGTGCACATCTTTGTTATGCCTTTAGTTCCTATATGTATATGTTCTTTTAGGACTTTGACCCTTCTTGGTCTATGGCAATTGTACACATTCTCTATCCCATATTGGTGGAAGAATGAGATATCACCTAGGATAGAGCCTCTAGACCTTATATGTATGAGGAATAAGGTTGGAAGGATTTTTTGCCAATAACATGTGCATTTCATACATATATGCATTCTTTCTTTGTTCATGCATCATACTGATAACCCTTGTCTTACACCTATCATAGCTCCACCCAAACCTTCATGGAAGAGAAGAGGCATCTGACTTACAAGGAAGAGTAAGATGCCTAGCCCAATCCAAAGACTGAAACTAATCATAGAACCTATAATATTATCGAACATGTTAGAGAAGATGATAGTCGAGTGTAACTGTAAGATGAAGAGAGGGTCACTGAAGAGGTGAAAAAATGCCTCAACGAGATTCTGAAGAAAAGAGAAATCATCTAATAGTAGGACAGATAAAAGAAAAGTGCCCATGGAAGCAAATATTTATATACAATGACTTATTTAGGATGAAGGAATACCACAAGAGCAAGACAGTAAAAAAAAAAAAAGTGGGACGTACTATTGTTGTTATGAACAAGCCTACGAAAAGTGAGAAGGAAAGTGCTCGATTTGACAATTTTGCCAAATGATTAAAGAAGATTCAAAAAGTTTTAGATGCAAAGGCAATAGAGAAAGGAACCAATATTAAAGAGTTACTCGCTTGCAAACATTAGAAACTTCTAACTAACTAACTAACTTTCAGATGTTTGAGCTCTCAAAGTTCATAAGTACCCAAAATGCAAAGAATCATGCCCATTCATATATGTTGGTCATAAAGGCATTCGACGTACTGACAAACACTAAGTTATAACTTTTTGAACTATCATTAGAGGTATTTCATTCGATTGAAGACTATCAGGAGGACTGAAAAAAATTGACAGAGGCTTTTGAGAAGCATTATGCTTGTAATTTAGAGTTAGAGGTTACCTTGCCTGATCTTGAGTCATTGAAGCAAAATCTAAAAAGGTTTCAATGACTACATAAGGAGATAGAAGAAGATGGCTTAAAAGCAACTACCAAACCAACTAAGAGGGAACAAGTCAGAATAATGGTTAGAGGAGATTTGCCAAGTATAAGCAGCAGGATTAAGGACATATTGGTGCAAAATTTTGAAAACCTTAGGAAAGCTAGCTTGCAAGCTTAGCAATTGGAGTCTGAGTCAAAGAAACAATATAAGAAAAGAGAATTATCACATAACAACCGTAAGGAGAAGGAAACAAAACAGTCGATGTGAATGCAGTGAGACCCCCAAGGCAGTTCATAGATTTAGGGATGCCATTATTTAAGGCATTCGAGATACTATAGAAGAAAAGGGTATTAAAGCCTTTAACACTAAGACCACTTCCTAATCCATTGCTAAAGGGGTATGACACTAATTCATACTATTTTTTTTTCATCAAAGAGTTAGGCATAACACACTAATGATTATTATAAGTTGAGGCATGAGATTCAAGATCTCACTAATAACAAGATTATTATTTCGTCTAATGTTAGAAGACCAAGTATAAAAAGATATCCTCATATAAACTATTATAATGTTCCACCTCCCATCAAGGGACATTCATGATAGATTTTGAATTTCCCAAAGAAGTAGTTATGGCTACCATTGAAGAAATATTGAAGAAGGTTGTTGTTATAGTTTGCATCATCAACCCATGAGGGAGTTTAGATGAAAAGATAGAAAAAAATGAAGAGGAAAAGGATGATCAAGTTGTGGGTAGATAGTGATTAAGAAAAAGAAAGGTAACAAGTGAACCATGTAACTCAAAGTGAAAAATATTAACTTGATAGAGAAGCTCTTAAGGAACCAAGGGTGCATAGGGATGAGCTTGTAGTAAAGAAAAAGAAGGAAGATAACCTTATTTTGAGTCAGTTGAAGAATATGCTCATTTAGATTAGTATATGGGAGTTGCCCATCACTTCTCCAGAGCATAAGAAGGCCATAGTGGAAGCTCTATCAAGTTTGATTATACTACGAAAGTGATACTGAAAGATATTATTACTTTGGTCATCCATAAAGGAAAAATCACCTTTCTGATGAAGACCTACCATTGGAGGGAAGGGATCACAATTGAGCCTTGTTCATAAGGGCCAAAGTGAATAAGAGATGCACTTCATGCATGGTGATTGATTATAGATCGAAAATTAATATATGTCATTTAAAGCTACTGCATAAGTTTGGGGTGTCAGAGAAAGACTTAGAAGCATTAGACAACATTATTTGAGCCATAGATGAGAAGCCATTGGATGATGACACTATGGATAATCTCAAGAAAGCATTCTTTCATATGGGAGTTGGAGAAACATTTTATCTAAATTATCAAGATTCATTTGACAAGAAAAGTGAAAAGAAGAAGAATAAGAAGAATAAAAAACAAGTAGTGGAAGAGAGTACTCAAGGATCAGTTCAATTCATAGTTTTAGATATCCCACAAACTAGTTGGCCATGGGATGATAAATGAAAGATGACCGAGAAGGAACATGAATAGTATTTGTTGGACCAATAGTTTTGGGTAATAGGTAAAGATCCTAAGAAGATGCAATCTAGTTTGTTGAATCGAGATAGGCCCCTAGTAGATATAGAATAGAGGTATATAAGGATGTGTAAGTGCATTGAAGGGATACATATGAGGTTGAGCTTAGTTGATATTGAGAGTATGATTGTTAACTCTATTGAAGATGTGTGAAGTGGTGTGGAAACATAGGTCTATCAAGCTAAGTCAGATGGGATGACACTCTAAAAAAGTTTTATGAAGAATGAAATGAAGGATGATAAAATGAAAAAGGAAATTAAAGGAGTAGTGAAGGCTATGATTGACACTGAGACTATGAAGATATGAGTTTTGAATAAGTCAATGACCTAAATGCTGCTTTTAGAATTATTGATGATGATAAACTGAAGAGGAAGAGAAGACTAATATTGTTAAGGCTCCTATCAACTTACAAAAAGAAGCTACTTTTCCTGACACTTTTGATGTTCTTATTTTTAGCTTTTTTAAAGATGATTATTGACCGTAGGCACCAAGAAAGGGGGGGAAGAGGATGGGGGAGGGGTTGAATTGGTGTATAAAAATTAAAATTAGAAAGACAAAGGAGAAATGAAATGAGAGGAAACACAAGATTTATAGTGGTTTGGGTATAATCAACCCTACGTCCACTCCCCAATTCTTCAAATTGGGTATTCCACTATCTTTCAAAGATATTTTCAAGCTTACACCAAACTTTTACACTTATGTTTTAAAGGCTCACATAACAACCTATACACTTGTGTTTTTAGGCTTACACAACAATCTTTACAACTTGTGTTCTAACAGGCTCACACAATAACCTCTCTTAGTGTTTTGATAGGCTCACACTATAACCTATTACAGATGGTATTTATACTCACACCCAACAATGACTTAAAGAATAGAAAAGAGTGAGTAGCAAAATTGCAAGAGTTTGGGTACAAAGTTATTAATTTTCTTTCATTTACATATGTTTGGTGAGATATTTATAGCCTTTACCCACTAAAGAGACATTGCAATAAAACTGGTATAAAATCATCAAAATGTGCTCGACAGATTTTCATAATAAATGCTTGACGGTCATGATTCGTGGTTGCTGCTACTCATTCTCGGTCACGAATTCCAAATTCTATAAGGAAAATCACGTTTGTGTCTAACGGCTAGTCTACATGGCAGTTTATGATTTGTTTACCAGAAAAATATAGTCGTTGCATTTCACCTACTCTCAAAAGTAGAGGTTGCGATTTATCTTGTATAGGACGCGACTCTGAACATGATTTCTTCTACCAAAAGTGTCCATCTTCTTCTTTTAGGTTCGCGGTCTCTACCAACAAGTTCCCTTTACAATTTTTGACTTCCAACTGTTACCTGAGACACTTGTCAAGCTGTAATTGTGGACTTGATTGCATCTTGAGTTACTTCAAAATTCGCAGTCATGATTGAGGCAACCTTTACACCTCGAATTTGTCTATCACTTTTAAAGTTCTTCATTTGGGTGAGTCGTGGCTAAGAATGACTCTGTGATTTCATCTGTCTGATTTTTTAGTAAGTCTTCTAATGGATTGCGGTCGCGAATCTTAGATTACGGTCGTGATTTAGAAGTTACTTCACATTTCTTAAAGATTAAGATTTTTATCCAACTTCTAACTTAAAGACTTACACAAAAACTGCAAAACAACACTAAATAGAAACATTGAAAATGATCAATCCCCTTTGTCAATATCAAAAGAGGCCCAAGACTTAGGGTTAACTATCCTAGT